>OZ035838.1:37094828-37182328 GCA_964034765.1 Knipowitschia caucasica | reverse complement strand
CCGTGGATTATAATCCCTGGTGGAGTATCTAGTTTTTGGATTATCGTGACTTTTGGGATCTAACGAGGCTGTGTGGATTATCCCTCCATGGTCGCTGCTGGGCTCCAGGACCTGTTTTGGTGGACCGTGTGGCTTCACCACAGAGCGCCACAATTGTTTGTTTGTGAATGCTTTTTGATTCTGTGTGTAGGACCGCGCTGGAGCGTGGGGGATGTTGGCTTTTCAGAGTGATAACTGGATCAGTAATAAATAGCCAGTTTTGAGCCAAATGCGTGTTCTGTACCTGTGCTTATTTTACTCCACTGATGTGACCATCTCCTCTCGCGACCTTTTTAAAGCGTTGTTGCTCTGGTGTCTTGGAAAGATAGGCAAATTGGTACAAGTGTTTATACCGACGTCTATCTGAGCATTTGAAAGAGAAATTGGAAGAACTGGATATAAAGACGGCTTATTCTGACTGAAACTGGTGAACGAGCCAAAACAGAGCTGCTAAGTGGACCAAAACATTTTATTTGGACATCTTTCAGCGTGGCAATTTAAGTATGAGAACGGATGTCTGTGTTTGATCAATCCAATCCTGGCAGAGTTATCATTGATCTCACAATTTTCTCTGACAATAAACAAGACATTTAGTTTTGTCATATCTGTTTGCTGAGTATTCATAGGGACTTTTTTACTTTGACAGGACAGCACCAGCGTGAAATGGGTTGAGAAAGACTACAGACCATGTGGTGTTTAACAATTCATTAAAACCCAGTTGAGGCCAGACAATACTGCTATCCATATATATTATTTTATTGACAATGTGCTCGTCTAATGAGACCAGAGAGTTTTGTTCAAAAAGAAATAGAGGGCTTTTCTTTCCTATAATGTGGGAAAATCCTCCCATAGACCTTTGATATGGCGTTGTTTTCCATTAGTCTAAGATCAGACGAGGTTAAAGCAGGAGAGAGGTTTTCAACATGCGGACCTCTGATCCGACGCCGCGGGGGAGAGGACGAGGGGGCTTGTGGGTAAAACAGCGAGCAGCAGGATCCAGGATGAGCAGAGATAGACGTTGTAAGAGGCATTTGAACGGCTTTAGAGTGGATTCAACGACGTACACAGCAGGACCAGCTACAACCACGGATGGGACTGAGTCTGGAGGCTGCTGCAGGAACAGGAAGTCAAGAGAGAAGCAGAAACTGTGAGAGAAATGTGTTAAGAATGTGCATTTATTAGAGCTTTTGTGAGGCCAAGCTCTTGCACAAACTTGTATGAGGCTAATCAACAAGTCCCAATGTTTGTGTGGTTCTTTTGAAAGACAAGACAGATGTGTTTCCTTGTTCACATCTGTTTAAATCTGACCTGCACCATGTAAGACGTCTAAAGGGGGCGACAGTGGCTCAGTTGGTAGAGCATTGGCCTTTGAGCCTGAAGGTCGTGGGTTCGACCCCGCAACAAGACCTTCTCCTCTAACTCCCACTGATGTCTGCTGTCGTTGTGTCCTTGGGCAAGACACTTAACCCACTTTGCCTGTAAGGAGCACGGAAGTGATGTTTGCTGCTGAAATTTCCCCGTTGTGGGACAAATAAAGGACCTTCTTCTTCTTCTTATAAATCCTCTTTCAAAACAATCAAAAAGACAATATGAACTTGTTTGAATCAGTCGCTGGGAGAAAAAACAAAACATTGGGGTAATTATCTAAAGCATTGATGCCTTTACTGTGAAAATATCCAACTCCCCGACCGTGTAATATCTGTGATGTTTGGTTGCAGGACTTATTGCCCCCCAGCTGTGCAGTGTCATGAAAAATAATAAAAATAAATAAGATTAAGGTAACAATGCTTCTTGTTCTGTCCCCATCAAATAGATATATCATAAATGAATTAATAACTCTGTCGTGTTGGATTTAATTGATCAATGCAAATAAAAGTTTCTGTATTGTTGAACTTCATTAACTTTGACAAAGAAACGCAAAACTTTATTTCTTAGACTGTGTTTTGATTGGTTCATGTGTCTCTTTAAGTGTTTACTTTTCTAATCTGCTGTTGGCAAATCAACAACATGTGGAGTTGTTTGAGAAGCCCGCGGTTTGTTTTTTTTAGCTCCTTAAAAAACACATTTGAAAACTTTTACCGAGTCGTTATTTTGAAAAGCCAGATTTATATTAGTGTCATACAAATACATTTAGTACCAACAGTAAAACATGTTAAAGACTGAAGCTGGAGGAACATGTTCAAAACAGAGATCTCGGCTAAAAAGTTAAAAATCCACTTTTGACTTTATTGAATGATGTATTTATTTGTTTACTTTTGTACGGAAGATGTATTTTTGCGGCTGGACACTTGAATTTCTCTAAAGAGGATCAAAAAAGTGTCTGTCTGTGTCTGTGTGTGTCTGTCTGTCTGTGTCTGTGTGTGTCTGTCTGTCTGTCTGTGTCTGTCTGTCTATTTTTATCTCTCTCTGGTCTCTCTCTCTATCTAGCTTTCTATCTCTTTATCTCTATCTCTCTGGTCTCTCTCTATATCTATCTCTCTCTCTCTCTGGTCTCTATCTCTCTCTGGTCTCTATCTCTGGTCTCTCTCTATATCTATCTCTCTCTCTCTCTCTGGTCTCTATCTCTCTATCTAGCTTTCTAGCTCTTTAGCTCTCTATATATCTATCTCTCTGGTTTCTCTCTATCTCTCTCTCTCTTTATATATATATATATATAAATATATAATCTTTCTATCTCTCTATCTATCTTTCTGTCTCTCTATCTATCTTTCCATCTCTCTATCTCTCTATCCATCCATCCTCCACTCTGCAGTCTCACAGATCAGAGCCGGTGCAGAGAGAGGGTTCTCACCGGAGGAGCAGCAGACGAGCACCCGCATTCTCAGGCAGCTGTGGCTGTGGTGATGAGTGGGCGTGGCTGGAACACACAAACACATGTCAGTCTCCTGCCCCCTGCAGGCCGCGGTGGGTACTGCGGCTCTGTCCTCAGCTCAACTGCTGCTTTTCAGAATCAGAATCAGAATCAGAATCAGAATCATTTTTATTGCCAACGTAAGTAACGGGAGGTCACAGACTTGGAAATTGCTTTGGCTCAGTGCAACAGTCAAAAAGAGATAATAAAAATAAGAATAAAAAACACTTCTAAAGAATAAATTTAAATTTAAAATAGAGTTACAGTTACTATTTACAATATACAAGTGCACATGGTGCACACAATGTAAGGTGACAGCAGTACAGTGAAGTAAAGTGACGTATGATGGGCAGTAAAGTGACTTTATAAAGGGCGGGGGGACAGGTTAAGAAGTGTTCAAGAGTCCAACAGCAGAGGGGAAGAAACTGTTCTTGTGGCGGGAGGTTCTAGTCCTGATGGACCGCAGCCTCCTGCCTGAGGGGAGTGGTTGGAATAGTCCATGTGCAGGGTGAGAGGGGTCGGCTGTGATACGACCAGCCCGGCCTCGAGCTCGGGCGACGTACAGGTCCTGCAGCGATGGAACGCTGCGGCAGATCACTTCCTCTGCAGAGCGCACAATGCGCTGTAGTCTCTGTTTGTCCCTGACTGTGGCTCCAGCGAACCACACGGTGATGGAGGAGGTGAGGATGGACTCGATGATGGCCGTGTAGAACTGCACCAACATCTGTGCAGGCAGCTTGGCTTTCCTGAGCTGCCGCAGGAAGTACATCCTCTGCTGGGCCTTCTTGATGAGGGAGCTGATGGTCGGCTCCCACTTGAGGTCCTGGGTGATGGTGGTGCCCAGGAAACGGAAGGACTCCACAGAGGTGATGGGGGAGTCCATCACGGAGGGTGGGGGCGGGGGGACAGTGCTCTTCCTGAAGTCCACAATCATCTCCACTGTCTTCTGGGCGTTCAGCTCCAGGTTGTTACCACTGCACCAGGACACCAGCCGGTCCACCTCCCTCCTGTAGGCGGACTCATCGTTGTTGGAGATGAGTCCAATGAGGGTGGTGTCGTCCGTTTACTACAGCCACAGCACATTCTGCGACTCCAGCGCGTTATGGACCAACAATAACATCAAAACTCTGGCCTCGGACTTTAATCAGACACAACGAGGTCTGAGATTAGAACGACGTCGTGAAGAGGAAGCATTTACACAGAGGAGAGCTGGAGTCTGTAAACACGGATCTATAATCCTATTTACTTCATGTTTATCTGAGTATTTTAATTAACTGGTGCAATGAGATTTGTGATTTATATTAGGTCCTTCCTGGCCCTACTCTTCTCTACTCTATTTTAATCAACTCTACTAGAAAGAGACCAGAAAAAGACCAGAGAGAGAGACCAGAGAGAGACCACAGAGAGAGAGACCAGAGAGAGAGAGAGACCAGAGAAGGAGCCAGAGAGAGACCAGAGAGAGACCAGAGAGAGAGACCAGAGAGAGAGACCAGAGAGAGACCAGAGAGAGACCAGAGAGAGATCAGAGAGAGAGACCAGAGAAGGAGCCAGAGAGAGACCAGAGAGAGACCAGAGAGAGAGACCAGAGAGAGATCAGAGAGAGAGACCAGAGAGAGATCAGAGAAAGAGACCAGAGAGAGACCAGAGAGAGAGACCAGAGAGAGATCAGAGAGAGAGACCAGAGAGAGAGAGACCAGAGAGAGATCAGAGAGAGAGACCAGAGAGAGATCAGAGAAAAAGACCAGAGAGAGAGACCAGAGAGAGAGCCCACTTGGGACTTTTGCAAATGTATTCCAATGTGGTTTTACTGCAAAGGGCAAATAAATAGTGAAGCTGATCCTCCATCGTATATTCTGTGTTGTTAGTGTCCTGTCTTTTTAATGTCTATAAACCACACGTGTTTGACAATAAAAAAAAAAATAAACTCACAGATGTAGTAATAGTACTGGCCCACGTTGAACTCGTATCCCAGGGAGAAGGCGCTGTATCGCTGGAACTTCTCGGAGAACTTGATGGGAGCGTGAGGCACGTAGGGCCGGTTGCACTCCCAGCGCTTGAACCCCTGGCCCGGGTCACATGACTTGTATCCACGGTAACTGACCATGTAGAGGATGTACTGCTCCGCCTTGGTGCGCTCTAGCGTCCCCCGCTGGCTGCTGTTGTAATGCGGGCAGTAGATGTCCAGGTAGTCGTTGACGTTGACCTGCACCGTGTAGCCCTCTCTGCGAAGCCTGGAGGACAGAGAGTGTGTAGGTGAGGAAGACATGTTTAATTATGTAGCGCATTTCACAAACCCGGATCACGAAGGGGCTTTGTTGTTTATTTTTGTATTGCATAGATTTTTTACAGCGCTTTTAAGGTCACTCTAAGACGCTTCACATGTCATTATTCTATCACTCTAAAAACAGTGGTGATAAACTAGCCACAGCTGCCCTGGGGCACACTGACAGAAACTAGTATGTGCCATCGGCCCCTCTGACCACCACCAACCATTCACACACACACACACACACACACACACACACATCTGACTTATTCTAGGCAATGTAGGTGAAGTGTTTTGCCTAAGGACACAACCACAGCTGGTGTTTTCCTGGAGGTCTCCCATCACCGTACTAACCAGGCCCTGCTCTGCACAGCTTCAGAAGTCTGGGATGTGGCTTTTGCGTGCAGGTACGGCCACATTTGGAGTAATTTCCAACAGAAAAACAATCTATCTATCTATCTATCTGTCTAATCTTTTTATCTCTCTCTCTCTGGTCTCTCTCTCTCTCTCGGGTCTCTATCTATCTATCTCTCTCTCTCTCTGGTCTCTATCTCTCTCTCTCTCTGGTCTCTATCTCTCTCTCTCTCTCTCTGGTCTCTATCTATCTATCTCTCTCTCTCTCTGGTCTCTATCTCTCTCTGGTCTCTATCTATCTATCTCTCTCTCTCTCTCTGGTCTCTATCTCTCTCTCTCTCTGGTCTCTCTCTATCTCTCTCTGGTCTCTATCTATCTATCTCTCTCTCTCTCTGGTCTCTATCTCTCTCTCTCTCTGGTCTCTCTCTCTCTCTCTCTCTCTCTGGTCTCTATCTATCTATCTCTCTCTCTCTCTCTGGTCTCTATCTCTCTCTCTCTCTGGTCTCTCTCTATCTCTCTCTCTCTCTGGTCTCTATCTCTCTGGTCTCTATCTCTCTCTCTCTCTCTCTGGTCTCTCTCTATCTATCTCTCTCTCTGGTCTCTCTCTATCTCTCTCTCTCTCTGGTCTCTCTCTATCTCTCTCTCTCTCTGGTCTCTCTCTCTGGTCTCTCTCTCTCTGGTCTCTCTCTCTCCAGAGCAGAACAGTCCAACATCATCTGTTTACTGCAGTAGAACCACAGACCAGTGACAACAACACTTACATACGTGTGCATAATCACAGGCATGTATACTCCTGAGTACCTACATCCACACTATTCTATTATCACTATAGTATATTATTATTATTATTATTTTCAGGTTGTTACTTTCCCTTGTGGATCAATGAAGTCTGTCGAAGTCTAAGTCAGTCAGTGTTAGCCATAGATCAATAACATACAGAAGCCGTTCCCAAAGTCAGTAACACCGCTGCCCCCTTAAAAATCTGACGGGTCTGAGCGGCCCCTGAAATAATAACCAAGAAGACAACGTTAAAAATAGGCTCTTCTCGTTATTTTATTTGGGGGTAATAGCCTCTGCTACAAACATGAAAATGACGCACCCCATTCTGTAATACAAAAATGATTACAATTTGATTATTCAAGTCAAATTATGAACACAGATATTTTGATTTTACAAACAAAATATTACTCATTTAACGTACACTAATTATACACAACATTTTTATTTTTTTTATGACCTCTCGCGGCCCCTGGACCCCACTTTGGGCGACACTGACACACTGAATATAGCCACAGTTTAGTGAAAGCATTCATAGTTGTTTCTGCAGAGTTTGAACTTCATTGTTGCGATCGAGTTGGTAGATTATCACAGTCCTGTATCACACATTATTATTATTAGTTTAAAACATTGAATACGTTTGCACATAGTTGGAGGTGCATAAAAAACTTGTCAACTTCATCATTTCCACGCTGCTCTGCCTTTTGACGAGGTGGAAACAGAGCTGGAGGTGAAACTACAGCGCTACAGTGTGTTTTAGGAGCTTCAGGACAGGACTTTCTGTTACGAGGTGAAAATGAGGAAGACTCAAAATGCAGGAATGCCAAAATAAAGCTTTTAATAAAACAAAGTCCAAGGCAAAGAACAACTCCAAAAATCCAAAGTGACCAGGACAAAACTAGACAAGACAGCATCAACAAGGGGAGAGAAGCACAGGTACATATAGACACACATCAGGGCGGGGCAGACAATCAAGAGGGGAACAGGACATGAAGTAAAACTGAAATGAAACCAGATAACTAATGTCAAAATAAAACCAAATACAGAAAACATTTGGTGTAAAACAGCTGCAGTACATTCAAAATGCAGCAGCTCGAGTCCTGACTAGAACCAGGAAGTACGACCACATTAGTCCTGACTAGAACCAGGAAGTACGATCACATTAGTCCTGACTAGAACCAGGAAGTACGACCACATTAGTCCTGACTAGAACCAGGAAGTACGACCACATTAGTCCTGACTAGAACCAGGAAGTACGACCACATTAGTCCTGACTAGAACCAGGAAGTACGACCACATTAGTCCTGACTAGAACCAGGAAGTACGACCACATTAGTCCTGACTAGAACCAGGAAGTACGACCACATTAGTCCTGACTAGAACCAGGAAGTACGACCACATTAGTCCTGACTAGAACCAGGAAGTACGACCGCATTAGTCCTGACTAGAACCAGGAAGTACGACCACATTAGTCCTGACTAGAACCAGGAAGTACGACCACATTAGTCCTGACTAGAACCAGGAAGTACGACCACATTAGTCCTGACTAGAACCAGGAAGTTCGACCACATTAGTCCTGACTAGAACCAGGAAGTACGACCATATTAGGCCCCGTCCCAAATCGCGCACTTGGCGCACTTCAAAAGCGCGTTCCCGCGGGGTTGCTAAGTGCGTAGTGTGTCCCAATACTCCCGATGCGCACTTTCAACCGTCCACCCTACGCACTTTATCCGCACTTCAGTTAAGGGAGCATCCGTGCGCACTCGGCTGAAGGCTAGGCTGATATATTACCCACATTTCTTGCGGTCGTGACGTCACTGCCACAACAGAGGACATGGCGACAGTCGGAACTTCAGAGTGCGGCACTTCAGGCCCAAAGAAGTACACATTAAAGTGTGAGTACATACATTTTTTCTTCAGCATTGTATTACATGTGTGATATAACAGCTTAGGTTTGTGCGGTGATTCGGGAATAGACGTTAAAATAAAGTACAATTAAACTTATCGTAACGTTACTTCCCAAAAAAGTGGGAAAATCTTAAAAAAAAGTACAAGGTAATTAAATTGAGGAACCCATGTAATGTATACAGGTAACATGTATTTGTTCATATGTAATATGTTAGGACTTGTCACTGCCAAAGACTGGTTCAGGGACAGAGGAAGGAGAGGTGACGGCGGCCAATTGGCTTTTTTATGCTGCCATGCATGAAGCCATTGGCCAGAGGCCGTCAGTAAGGCCAGTTAGCCTGTACTCTTCAGGGCCAAAAAGTGCAGCGGTCAGCCCCACCCAGAGTGAGGCTGCAGGAGGAGAGGAGAAGGAAGTGGAGGAGGAGGAATCAGTTTTTACAACAGGAGAAGGGACCAGCTCAGCAGTAGGAGGGAAAAGATCAGGGAAAAGGAAGAGGAAAGAAACAGAAAGTGCAGCAGAGAGTCTTCATCAGTGGTGTGAGAGCATTGAAAAGAGGCAGAAGGAAGAAGATGAGCAGGACAGAGCATGGATGCAGCAGGCCCAGGGGCAGATGGAGCAAATGTTGACTTTGTTTGGAAAATTAGTGGACCACCTGACTAAAACTTGACATGACTACTTTTTTATTCACAAAATTATTTGATCAGACTTAGTAATTGCACTTTAAACCAAATGTTTGTTTTTCATGTGTTCTGTATTTTCAAAATTAAACCTGTTTTTCTATATATTGTCCTTGTCTTGGTAATCATGTTGTCGCTTAACAGTTCTCTATTTCAATTTTGATTGTTTTGCTTCATTTACAATGATGGCTTGGTCCTGATGTGTCGTGTACTTTGTAGACTTTTTTAATCCATTGATTAACTCAAACATTGGGTTGTACAACAGTTTATTGCTCATTTTGTACACACTCTTAACATTTTTTTACATTATACACAAATATCAAGAGCTGGCAGTTAATGGGAAGTCAGTATTCACTCACAGCGTAGTGTCAATTAGTAATCAGACTTCAAAAATAAAATTTACTGTAAGACATTTTTATGCAAACATAGACATGTCAAAGAGATTGGATAATAATCAAAAGAAAATGATTGAAAAATACATTTTTGGTCAAATATAAGAACAGCCTCTGATAAGATGACTGTGACTCCAGTTACATAGACAAAAAAAGGTCCTCAGTGACAAAGTGGCAGATGAACTCTCACAGATAAACATTAAAACAACATGTCTTCATAAATAAACAAATTAATTACTTAAAAAACATAGTAAAAAAATACTGAACTTTCATCAAAAAGGGCAAAATTCAAAATGGAGAATATTTCAACAAAGAAAATTGTATAAAAGCACTGTACAAATGTCCATAATTACACTAAATATACAGTAGTCATGCTCCATGAGATAACCCTGTGCAACAACAGGAGCAGACACTTGAGCAGAAAGTCGCTCCCTCAACCTGATTCCTCTTGCATCTGATTGTCCTGCATCTCCTGGGGGCATCGGTGGTGGTGGTGGCTGGTCATCCTCCCGATCCGGTTCCAGGACATCTCCGTGAGTGAGACAAACATTGTGAAGAAAAGCACAGGCAGTCACGACCTGAGTGCAAAAGGTTATCTTCACCTCTAACGCCTTAAACATTGTGGTTCTCCAGCGGGTCTTCATCATGCCGAAGGCTCTTTCAACGATTGACCGGGCACGTGAATGACAATAGTCCGTTCCTCAACCCGTTTGTGAAGAGGCATCTTGTAGGGGGTGATGATGGTAATGGGTTGTTGAATGCAAGGATAGCCACCATCACCCAAAATAAAATATCCTTGTGGAGGGTACTCTGCTCTGACGTAGACTGGGCTATTCTTCAATACGCGGGTGTCGTGTACCGAGCCAGGGAATCCAGCAAATATGTTCAAGAATCTGCCACTTGAATCACAAATTGCCTGCATCTGTATGGAGTAGAACTGTTTGTAGTTGAAATAGTCCGCTTTGTTGTCACCTGGAGGCTTAATTCTAATGTGACAGCCGTCTACTGCTCCTACAGCCTTTTCAAATGCCCTGTGCCTGGCTAAACGGGCAAAACCTCTACCAGTGTCCTCCAACGCTTCCTGTGGTGGGTAGCATATTACTCGATGTGCATTCTTTACAATCAATTCAGCAATCTTATGGACAACACGACAGACGGTCGACTTCGGGACAGAAAAGGCCATGGCAGCAACTCTAAAGGAAATCCCGTGTGCAAGCCAAGGCACAAATATGAGGATCTCCAATGGAAACCCCCAGCCATGATCTTTATCGGTCTTCAACAAATTCATCAGGCCATTCATTGAATTTCTGGTGAGGCGGTAGTGAGGTTGAAGCTCTTGCTCCACATCAAAGTAGACCTGCAGAACAGGCATGGTCTGGTTCAGCCTGGTGTAGGTCAGCATTCCTCCATTCTGATGAAAACGTGCATAAAATAGAACAAAATTATTGTCCTGATCAAGATCACAGTTACAGTCAATCGGCAGCAGCACTATTATGATCACAATCAAATTCAAAATTACTTTCAGAATAATATGAATGGAATCACTATAAAATAATAAACTGGTAAAGCAATGCTTTTTAGGAGAATATTGTTGACAGCTGCAGCAGTAGAAGTGTTTGTTTATTATTATTGATTATTGATTATTATTGACCACTGAAAACTTGCATTAGAATGTGTTTTAAACGTATTTGATGCAGAGCCCAATAATTCATAATTTTGCAGATTTTGTGTTATCTATTTCAACTTAATTGAGAGGAGTAAACTATGTTACTAGCCTGATTATCAGCCGGTTTCATTTCACTTGATGGAAACAGTCTGAAATCAAAATTCTAAACACAGTTCCTATTCTGAATAATAATAAGTAGCGCTTTGAGAAACTGCTGAACAATTAACTCTGAGAGCATGATAGCTGTGTTGTAAATGCCATTGTTTTCTAACGTTTGCATCGTTAGAAAACGTTGCACTTTAGCCTATTCCTGGCGCTAGCACATTAGCAGAAAACTAAAAATAACGGTCTTACTACTGTATTAAGTAAATTAACGTACCAATTCAGACTCCTGCGCAAAGGGCAAGAGCCTGGCGGATGAACCTCCTGCGTTGTCTGCGCCTTCTCCGTCTCAAAAAACAAATCCTACAGACAGTGACCACATCCATGAAGTAGCAGCAATAATGTTGTGGTAGTAATCGCGTTAAAATGCAAACGGTCTCTCCGTTTATGATTAGAATCCGCTTCAGAAGCCTCTATTTAGTTTATCCTAAACGGACTGTGGAAGATTAATAATAAAACACATGTGGCTGTTCAAAGTCATTGAGCATCAACTGGTGACATCTGGTCAGTATCACGGCTATCGATGGATGCACCAGAAATGCACTGAATATTATTGTGACAGACAGAGACCGTTCACGATTACTGGACAGTGAGAGAGGTCCGCAGACAGAGGCAGGAGAACCACAGACAGAGGCAGGTGAACCACAGACAGAGGCAGGAGAACCACAGACAGAGGCAGGTAAACCACAGACAGAGGCAGGTAAACCACAGACAGAGGCAGGAGAACCACAGACAGAGGCAGGTAAACCACAGACAGAGGCAGGTAAACCACAGACAGAGGCAGGTAAACCACAGACAGAGGCAGGAGAACCACAGACAGAGGCAGGTAAACCACAGACAGAGGCAGGTAAACCACAGACAGAGGCAGGTAAACCACAGACAGAGGCAGGAGAACCACAGACAGAGGCAGGTAAACCACAGACAGAGGCAGGAGAACCACAGACAGAGGCAGGAGAACCACAGACAGAGGCAGGAGAACCACAGACAGAGGCAGGAGAACCACAGACAGAGGCAGGAGAACCACAGACAGAGGCAGGAGAACCACAGACAGAGGCAGGAGAACCACAGACAGAGGCAGGTAAACCACAGACAGAGGCAGGTGAACCACAGACAGAGGCAGGTGAACCACAGACAGAGGCAGGAGAACCACAGACAGAGGCAGGAGAACCACAGACAGAGGCAGGAGAACCACAGACAGAGGCAGGTAAACCACAGACAGAGGCAGGTAAACCACAGACAGAGGCAGGTAAACCACAGACAGCGGCAGGAGAACCACAGACAGAGGCAGGTAAACCACAGACAGAGGCAGGTAAACCACAGACAGAGGCAGGTAAACCACAGACAGAGGCAGGAGAACCACAGACAGAGGCAGGTAAACCACAGACAGAGGCAGGAGAAACACAGACAGAGGCAGGAGAACCACAGACAGAGGCAGGTAAACCACAGACAGAGGCAGGAGAACCACAGACAGAGGCAGGAGAACCACAGACAGAGGCAGGAGAACCACAGACAGAGGCAGGTAAACCACAGACAGAGGCAGGTGAACCACAGACAGAGGCAGGTGAACCACAGACAGAGGCAGGAGAACCACAGACAGGCAGGAGAACCACAGACAGAGGCAGGAGAACCACAGACAGAGGCAGGTAGAACCACAGACAGAGGCAGGTAAACCACAGACAGAGGCAGGTAAACCACAGACAGAGGCAGGTAAACCACAGACAGAGGCAGGAGAACCACAGACAGAGGCAGGTAAACCACAGACAGAGGCAGGTAAACCACAGACAGAGGCAGGAGAACCACAGACAGAGGCAGAGAACCACAGACAGAGGCAGGAACCACAGACAGAGGCAGGTAAACCACAGACAGAGGCAGGAGAACCACAGACAGAGGCAGGAGAACCACAGACAGAGGCAGGAGAACCACAGACAGAGGCAGGAGAACCACAGACAGAGGCAGGAGAACCACAGACAGAGGCAGGAGAACCACAGACAGAGGCAGGTAAACCACAGACAGAGGCAGGTAAACCACAGACAGAGGCAGGTAAACCACAGACAGAGGCAGGAGAACCACAGACAGAGGCAGGTAAACCACAGACAGAGGCAGGTAAACCACAGACAGAGGCAGGAGAACCACAGACAGAGGCAGGTAAACCACAGACAGAGGCAGGTAAACCACAGACAGAGGCAGGAGAACCACAGACAGAGGCAGGTAAACCACAGACAGAGGCAGGAGAACCACAGACAGAGGCAGGAGAACCACAGACAGAGGCAGGTAAACCACAGACAGAGGCAGGAGAACCACAGACAGAGGCAGGTAAACCACAGACAGAGGCAGGTAAACCACAGACAGAGGCAGGAGAACCACAGACAGAGGCAGGTAAACCACAGACAGAGGCAGGTAAACCACAGACAGAGGCAGGTAAACCACAGACAGAGGCAGGTAAACCACAGACAGAGGCAGGAGAACCACAGACAGAGGCAGGTAAACCACAGACAGAGGCAGGAGAACCACAGACAGAGGCAGGTAAACCACAGACAGAGGCAGGTAAACCACAGACAGAGGCAGGTAAACCACAGACAGAGGCAGGAGAACCACAGACAGAGGCAGGTGAACCACAGACAGAGGCAGGTGAACCACAGACAGAGGCAGGAGAACCACAGGCAGAGGCAGGAGAACCACAGACAGAGGCAGGAGAACCACAGACAGAGGCAGGTAAACCACAGACAGAGGCAGGTAAACCACAGACAGAGGCAGGTAAACCACAGACAGAGGCAGGAGAACCACAGACAGAGGCAGGTAAACCACAGACAGAGGCAGGTAAACCACAGACAGAGGCAGGAGAACCACAGACAGAGGCAGGAGAACCACAGACAGAGGCAGGTAAACCACAGACAGAGGCAGGTAAACCACAGACAGAGGCAGGAGAACCACAGACAGAGGCAGCAGAACCACAGACAGAGGCAGGTAAACCACAGACAGAGGCAGGTAAACCACAGACAGAGGCAGGTAAACCACAGACAGAGGCAGGTAAACCACAGACAGAGGCAGGAGAACCACAGACAGAGGCAGGTAAACCACAGACAGAGGCAGGAGAACCACAGACAGAGGCAGGTAAACCACAGACAGAGGCAGGTAAACCACAGACAGAGGCAGGAGAACCACAGACAGAGGCAGGTAAACCACAGACAGAGGCAGGTAAACCACAGACAGAGGCAGGTAAACCACAGACAGAGGCAGGAGAACCACAGACAGAGGCAGGAGAACCACAGACAGAGGCAGGTAAACCACAGACAGAGGCAGGTAAACCACAGACAGAGGCAGGTAAACCACAGACAGAGGCAGGAGAACCACAGACAGAGGCACGCAGGGGTGAGCTGATGGAGCGTGTGGTAAAGTTGTTGGCGTATGAGCAAGAACACAGAGACATACAGGGAATAAGTGCCTCGTCTGATTATTTTATTGTGACAAAATAAAGCCCACGACTCTTTTAGCAACAATCCGGAGAAATAACTCCGCAGATAACAGTGAGGGTCTTTGAAAAGGGACTTAAACCCATTATAGATGCATGAATAAAACCCCGTACTCAACACGTAGAAAGCTCATCCTTTCAGCCGTGGAAATACTCGCTCCGTGTGGACCCTCTCAGCGCCATCGTCTGGTCAGAGTGGGGTATAGCAGATTGGATTGGAATGTCTCGATGGCTCATTTTCCTTTGATTTATTATAAAAACGTATTGCTCACATTATTTGTTACTATGTCGAAATAAGAAGTCGTTTGATTTAAATGTTGTATATATGTAAATTGAATTTAACATAAATAAATAAAAAGACAGCTCCCCCCTGTGTCCTACGACCGCGGTCTGGAGCTTAAACAGGAAAGTTTTACAGAATCAATCAAACAACATTATTTCTGGCTACTTCAAGGATGCAGTGGTCGCTGTCAGCAATATCTTCACATAATCTGCAGGTGAAGGACGTCCAGAGACCGTTCCAGACAACAACACATTTTTGACTTTTAAAGTCGAAATTTTGACTTTTAAAGTCGTAATTTCGAGTTTTAAACTCAAAATTTTGACTTTCTGTATGCTTTTTTTTTTTTTTTACACCGCGGAAACGGGCTTCCATAGATCAGAGAATCGAACTGTTCAAACACAAAACACATGGAACACATACAGTAGGCATGGGTCCATAGGGAGTTGACCAATGTCCATGAATGTGTCCATAGTGTCCTGGATCATCACCAAAGTCCTTTTTCTTTGACACTAACAGTTGAACAGACTCCTGCATCGGCAAGGAACAACTCTAATACGTAATGTTGACGAACAGAGAAAGGGATCAGAGAGAGACCAAAGAGAGACCAGAGAGAGACCAGAGAGAGAGAAAGAGAGACTAGAGTGAGACAAGAGAGAGGGACCAGAGAGAGACTAGAGAGAGACCAGAGAGAGAACAGAGAGACTAGAGAGAGACCGGAGAGAGAGAAAGAGAGTGACCAGAGAAAGAGACCAGAGAGAGAGCTAGAGAGACTAGAGTGAGACAAGAGAGAGGGACCAGAGAGAGACCAGAGAGAGGGACCAGAGAGAGACCAGAGAGAGACCAGAGAGAGACCAGAGAGGGACCAGAGAGGGACCAGAGAGAGACCAGAGAGAGACCAGAGAGAGACCAGAGAGGGACCAGAGAGGGACCAGAGAGAGACCAGAGAGAGAGACCAGAGAGAGAGACCAGAGAGAGAGACCAGAGAGAGAACAGAGAGAGACTAGAAAGAGACCAAAGAAAGACCAGTGAGAGAGAAAAAAATGCACCAGAGAAAGAGACCAGAGAGAGAGCTAGAGAGACTAGAGTGAGACAAGAGAGAGGGACCAGAGAGAGACTAGAGAGAGACCAGAGAGGGGGACCAGAGAGAGACTAGAGAGAGACTAGAGAGAGACCAGAGAGAGGGACCAGAGAGAGACCAGAAAGAGACCAGAGAGAACAGAGAGAGACCAGAGAGAGAGAAAGAGAGGCACCAGAGAAAGAGACCAGAGAGAGAGCTAGAGAGACTAGAGTGAGACAAGAGAGAGGGACCAAAGTGAGACCAGAGAGAGAACAGAGAGAGACCAGAGAGAGAACAGAGAGACTAGAGAGAGACCGGAGAGAGAGAAAGAGAGTGACCAGAGAAAGAGACCAGAGAGAGAGCTAGAGAGACTAGAGTGAGACAAGAGAGGGACCAGAGAGAGACCAGAGAGAGGGACCAGAGAGAGACCAGAGAGAGACCAGAGAGAGACCAGAGAGGGACCAGAGAGGGACCAGAGAGAGACCAGAGAGAGACCAGAGAGAGACCAGAGAGAGACCAGAGAGGGACCAGAGAGGGACCAGAGAGAGACCAGAGAGAGAGACCAGAGAGAGAGACCAGAGAGAGAGACCAGAGAGAGAACAGAGAGAGACTAGAAAGAGACCAAAGAAAGACCAGTGAGAGAGAAAAAAATGCACCAGAGAAAGAGACCAGAGAGAGAGCTAGAGAGACTAGAGTGAGACAAGAGAGAGGGACCAGAGAGAGACTAGAGAGAGACCAGAGAGGGGGACCAGAGAGAGACTAGAGAGAGACTAGAGAGAGACCAGAGAGAGGGACCAGAGAGAGACCAGAAAGAGACCAGAGAGAACAGAGAGAGACCAGAGAGAGAGAAAGAGAGGCACCAGAGAAAGAGACCAGAGAGAGAGCTAGAGAGACTAGAGTGAGACAAGAGAGAGGGACCAAAGTGAGACCAGAGAGAGAACAGAGAGAGACCAGAGAGAGGGACCAGAGAGAGACCAGAGAGAGACCAGAGAGAACAGAGAGAGACCAGAGAGAGAGAAAGAGAGGCACCAGAGAAAGAGACCAGAGAGAGAGACCAGAGAGAGAGCTAGAGAGACTAGAGTGAGACAAGAGAGAGGGACCAAAGTGAGACCAGAGAGAGAACAGAGAGAGACCAGAGAGAGACCAGAGAGAGACCAGAGTGAGACCACAGAGAGAACAAAGAGAGACCAGAGCGAGACCAGAGCGAGGGAGCAGAGAGACATAGACAGACCAAGAGACCCTAACGAGTCCATCCCATCACCCGAGCATACTGGCCGTGATGTCACTCTCAGGTCTCACTGGATTGGTCGGAGGGGTCAGCCAGGACACAGAGGCTATGGCGGGGGGCATTCAGGGCAGGACAGAGGCAAATTCATCCTTAAAATCCTCCATTTGTTATGTATTAAAAATAACCCTTTGTAGCTGGATATGATACCAGCATTTGTCTTATCATATTCAGTATCAATATTTAACAAACACATGCGAGCCACTGAAACAAATGATGATGACTGTCTTTGCAAGAGAAAACTCAATGAGCATGGCCTTATTTTTCATTTGCAGTAAAACCACATTGGAATACACGTGCAAAAGTACACCAGTGTGCACCAGACAAGTGTCAAATGACTGGCAAGGCATAAAACCGAATTCTTTTTTCTCAACTACAGTATGTTGTTTTTTGTGAGAGCGGAGTTCAAGGACACAGACAAAGAATCCGTGGCTTTGCTGCAGCTCGGGAATCCCTCTAACCCAGAGCGGCTGGGGGAGACGGTTGGCATTTCATGTGATGGAACTTTAAAAAATAAATATATGTCAACAAACTTATTTTTAAACTTAATAAAGGTTGCGGGTAGGAAGGACACAGCCTCATCGTACGGCAGCTCTTTGGACTCTGGACTTGTGGCTCTATGGACTATGGACTTGTGCCTTGGGATGTACGGAATCCAGGATTTGGTTTCGGATTTGGCCGAATATTGGCTTTTTTTGACCTTAGAATTTTTTCCCACCGAACCGAACCCTGCGCTTACACTATGCGCGCTGTGGCTGCTAATAGATCCATGTGTGGCTCATGGTGTGGCTGCTGGATTCGTCCTGAAGTTCAGTTTGCGGATGTCAAGTAGTGTAAATAAACATGTAAACAGTTTGTGTTGTTATATACAGATTATATTATTGATTTGTGCTCATATATTTCAAGGTTTATTACGAGAAATGGCAGGAAAAAAGCTCAGAGAAAAAATTACTTTAGTAGCGCCCCGATGCGTTCAAAGGCACACGGAAATGTGGGAAACACACAGACAGTTTACCATTTTATTCCGACTAATTATTTTAGAAATACAAGACAGGGATCCACATAACTGTATTATGATTAAACAGGTAAAGGAGTGAATCTATTCTAGAATTAAACTGTCTATGTGCTAGCCTCATTTCCTTGTGCCTTTGAACGCATCTGGGCGCTAGCTGTGCGGCTACTGTGCAAGTGAGAAAGTGAAAATGGAACTCGTGAGCAGAAAAAGTGTTGTTTGGCAGAACTTTTAGTCCAAAGAAGGTGATTCTAGTCGAGCTACAGGACCGATTTGTCTCGTGGCGGTAAGGACCCTAAACAGTTTACAACACCGCCGCTGTTAAAACATTTGTGTATGAAACATTTGCGTATGAAACATTAATGGACTGAGGATGGAGTAGGTTTCGGTTTCGGATTCGGCCCAAAAATCTGGATTTGGTACATTCCTACTTGTGCCTCTATAGACATCTGGTCAATTCCATTACTATTTGAAAACACATGATAACGTGATACTTTTAGGGTTTAGGGACGTTTTCCCACAATATAAAAAAAAAATGCGTCTGGAAAAAATCACTGACTGCATCTTTAATTTGCATCTCATTATGTTTATCTTAAATAATCACAAACACATTTCCTCTGCACCAATATATTGAATTTCAAAAAATTTAAATATTGAATGGGAAATGGAGATCTATCATGTTCCCAGACCAAAAAGTGAAAAAGACAGGACCACTTGTTCAGTTCTCAGCCCAAAGAGTCAAATAGTGACTCACACGGCTCTATCTAAAAAGTATAAGAAATGTTTTATATATATTAAGACAAAGGCAGCATGACGCTAGGTTTTTTCATCAGGGCTCTTGGCAAATTGCGTCCGTAACAAAAATCAAATCAGTAATTAGAAATACGTTCTCTCATAACAGTAACAGCAGGTTGTTTTCCTCAGTTTTATCCCTCATTTGTTCTCAGCAGCAGGACACAAATGCAAACACGACGCCATGACGACGTTTTAATTATTTACAACAACAGCAAATAAGTCAAGCTGCAGCTACACGAGTATGAACAGCTTGGCCCGGCTCAAAAAGGTCCATGAGCACCTGCGCTGACATGCCTGTAATCTCACTCCTTGGCGGTGGGGGTGTACCCGGAAACAGAATTACCCAGTGCTTTGGTATGCCGCCTTCTTTCCTATCAAAAACGTCTCTGCAGGATGGTCCAAACGTCTCTCTTCGATGCTGAGGGGAGGATTTTTGTTTGGACCAGTCTATAGTTTAGCCGCTGTGGACTTTTGAATGGACTCTTTAAATGAATGGGGTTTTCACATTTTCCTGCGGGAGGGGCTGCCGGCGGCCATTTTGAATCTGCCCATGTCTGTGGCACATTGAAGATATTGAGGGATTTTTATCTTGCGACATGTTTCAACTCATTTCAATGTATTTTTGCTTAGCCCTACAGTTTATCACAACAGCAGTCGTCTCGGAGGAAATTAAAAAGTTGTCGATTCACCATTGGTCCATAGGGGGCGGGATGACGTCCATAAATGTTAGTAAAATCCATCTTGCCCCATCTCTGGAATCTTGTGCGGTTTAAAGGCACACCGTGTAACTCTTGGCCACTAGGGGCGCTAGACCTGCAACTTTCACGTTTAGCGCCCCTAGTGGCCACAAGCAACTCAGCACTGTCGCAAAAGTCAAACAGTCAGCCGGTGTCTTTTGAGTGTGTATTCAGACAGCATGCACTGGTGTGTGTGTTCAAACTGTAGAGACATGCCTACAGATATTGAGAGACTCTGCTGTGGTCAGCCTCCAGACCGCTGCATTAGTAATCTACCACACATGGACTTCTATATCCTGGATGAGGGAGTTCTGCGTCTAGCTCGTGCTGCGTGGAATGACATCTTTGCGGTCGATGACATCCAGGAACCAGGTGAAGAGCAGCGCTCATACAGACATGCAGCTTACAGCACGATCCCTTTCGCGTTTCCTCTTTTTAGCCTCCTCCGAAGGTTTAAAATTTTTCCTTGCCTCAGCCATGACCAGGAGTCGAGCAGGTGAAAAATGAGTAGCAAAAGCCTTAGCTCCATGAGTATATCAGCGCCTGTAGCCGTAAAGCAAGTCTTTCTTCCAAGTCACGTGACCTGGTGGCAGACGGTCCGTCTGCTCGAAACTTACATGGGCGGTATTTCAAGAGGGCAGCCCCGCTCGGAGCATTGCAAGTGTCAAGCGCTGTATATTGGCCCAAGTATTCATATAAAATAACTCATATGTGTCAACTCTTTAGGTCACAAAGTCCGCGGTGTGCCTTTAACTCATTGACTGCCAGCCGTTTTGGACGATTTCACTGATTTTCAAGACCCACAGAGTTTCGTGTGCTATTACTAGGGGAAGTTTGAAACCAGAATCTGAAAAACTGGACTGTATCCTTTCATAAGCAAAATTAAGTTGGTTTCTTGCTAGTTTTTTTTCTTCTGTAATCCCCAGTCGAATAGAGGGAAGTTTGACAGAAATCATCAGTCTCAGACAAATACGTCAATGGCAGTCAATAAGTTAAACAGCTCATTTTGCACAGAAAAGTAGGCAGATATTTGTAAAAAAAAATATATATATATACAACAGAGATAGAAGAGCAGCAAATACGTCTAGTCTTATGCATATGATTAATTCCTAAAAATGAAATATATTGTCCACCTCTCTCCCTTTGTTCCCTGTTTTGCTAACTGTGTTGGTACATCACAGATATTGCACCGACCGAACAGTCTTTGTGGAGTCAGAATGAGTCAGGACGTGGAGAAGCTTCACCTCGATAAGACTATTATCTCTGGGTCCCGCAGATGGTGCTTTAGTGGGTGTAACCGCAGGCTTGGACCAGCAGACTGCAGTTATGGGCCACATCACTGCAGTGCCATAAACTCAGATAAAAATAAAGTTTGATAAGAACATAAAACCTTTAAACTTGGGCTGTGTAAGTGTGATGGAAAGGATCCTTTACAGAAGTCATATACTCTGTGACACAAGGATTATTGTAGTGTGTAATCTGTCACGACTACATTTACCACACAGCCTTTGTTCCTTCTATAGCCACGTGTCCTTGGGCAACACACTTCATCCCCCTGTATGAAAGTCTCTCTATGACAAAGTGTGTAGAGAGAGGCCAAAAGCACCACAATCCAATCCACTAAAACTACTTTCTCTGGCTCCGGAACTCACTCTACACAAACTTATTTTTAACAACAGTTATAAAAACACGGCGCTATGGAGAGGGGCGCGCTTTCAAATTATTCTTCCTCCTCTTAATGTCTCCTTTTTACAGCTTTAATTAACTCCAGCCCATAAAAATTAATACGCCGGCGAAAAAGTGACGCTCAGACGCCTGGGATGAAGAAATGTTTTCGAGTCTGCTGCTTCCTGAAACATACGCAGCTGCCGTTCGTTCCCACGACTTAAATCCGAACGCATCAAATCACAAAGTCAAAGCTAAGGGCAATTTGTGTTTGCGAGTTGGCTCAATGGGCAGCTTGTTTGAGTAGTAGCGAAAGACGAAGAGAACAAAATCGGATCCTGATCAACATAATAATGGCATTTCCGCTGCTCCGACCTCAGATGAAATCACTTGCAAAGCATTATGGGATTTCTGGCAGCACGTAGCCGGGGACGCACGCTAGCATGAATACCATTGATTAATCTGCAGTGGTATAAGCCGCACTTTAGTCTCAGACGTCCGCAGAGGAAATTCTACATCTCAAAATGGATGAGTTTGGAAGTGTCTGCTGCAAGAGTTTATGGAGGTAGTGTAGAAAAAGTATTTATCTATTTTATATACAATACTTTTGACAAATATTCCCATTGACCTGTTTTATCATCATGCACTTCCTGAATACAAATGCTTGGTTAAGAATCTTCATCAGTACTTAAAGCTGAGGTACACACATACAGATACTATACATAAATCAAAAAGAGCAAAGATGCAATCCTTCAGTTGTCTGCACAGTTGAACAGAACCGTTTTAAACCTGGATTTGTCCATGGTCAGGGAACATGGAGCCTGTCTCACATTTTCAAGAAGACGGTTCCAGATTGTTGCTGCATACATCTGAAAGGCTGCCTCCCCAGACATAGAAACAGTTAGCATGTGTTCTTGGCCTCTTTCACATCTTCAGACTAAGTTTTTTCAACCCGAAAAAGTGAAAAAGAGAAGACCACCCTCGTTCAGCCAATCAGCTCTCAGCCCTAAGCGTTTTTTAAAAGTGTGAAATAAATTTTACTTAAGATTAACATGAGATGAAGACTTTTGTTCACTACATGCTAATTTTACAAGACTCTTTCTGTTGTGAAAACGTTTATGAAACCAAAAAGTCTGTTACTTTTCATTGCATTTAATCACAATATATACTGTATATATTTTTTTGAGAGTATGGATAACGCAAACATGCAATACTTTATTTTTTTTTCTATACAACAAAACCACTCCATTTCTCTGATTATCATTATTAATTAACATTTTTAGACATTGGTCATGATCCCATTGTTATTATTGCATTCCCTGTGTTCAACGGTTTGATTCTCTGATTTGTTGTGGAAGAATCGCCAACGCCATCGGTGGGATTTAGAGCTAATCAAACATACATTTTACTGAAATTAATAACATTTTTTTATTTATTTTTTTAGTTGGTGATACTTAGAATTTGGCAGAATTTTGCAAGATTTTTGACACAGGCTTTAGAAATGATCAGACCATGTGCGATCTGTAGACACCCAGTCCATGGATCATTAATCAGGCATATTTTTTATTAATTTACTTTCTACTAAAGAGAACAAAACAAACAGCCTTCAACAGGAACATAACATTAGGCAAAAACACAAAAGTGAAACCCCGAACAGAACAAGCATAACACAGAGACAAGAAAACAATAACAAAAAATAAAAAGTACTTATTTTAACCATTTATTATTGTATATATTTGTTATTGCTTGCTTTTTTAGTATTGATATTAAAGAAAGATATGGCCACAAATGCACACACACGTCTATACACACACACACACACACACACAGGTCAGGATGAGGCAGATTTTATCATTGTGTGTGAGTCCAAGAGAGGAAGGGGACAACCACAGGACAAGATAAGATGTACTTTATTAATCTCACACAGGAGAAATGTACACGTCACATTTGGCATGGATAGAATCACTTAAGATCATGCAAAAGTAAGAAATGTGCAAACATGTTGATGCAGGACATTTTACGGCACGGTGGCAGAGTGGTTAGCCCTCTCGCCTCTCCTGGGTTGAGTGGTTGAGTGGAGTTTGCATGTTCTCCCCGTGTCTGCGTAGGTTTCCTCCGGGTACTCCGGTTTCCCCTACCACTAAAAACATGTACAATAGTTCTGGCATGCGCCTCCTGTACTGGCGACCCAGCTCCCATCTCTGTGTGGAGTGAGCGACTAATGCCCAAAAAATAACAATTGTAAACCGCTTTGAGACTGCAGTGAAAAGGCGGTATATAAATGAACATTACTTACATTACAATTATTTACAAAAAAGTGGCAATCAAGAAAGAAGTGTCAATGGTAGTGCAGGTTTTTTCAGTCATAATGCAGTGACTTAAAGTGACTTGTTATACAGTCTGACAGCGGTGGGGACAAGCTGCTATTCTACATAATCCACCACTTATCATAGTTTGGATCATAACAAACTATTTTAAACTGGAATCACAACAGTTCGGTTTTCGAGTCGATATCTCCTAGTGTAACATGTGCTCAATGTCCCTTTACCAGTGTTGGTTTTAATTGTTGTTATAATGCAAATTTCCTTGTTGCCCATGGTAACGCTGTCATAATATAACACTGTAAAATAATGCCTGAACAAAGTAACGGTGAAGTTGATCATTTAATCACTGAATGGGGAGAAAGGGGTGGGATTAAATACGTTCTTCTTCTTCCCGCCCCTTTTCAGGCAGAATTATACGGCCATGTTTTTACCGCACATCGGCACGGTGGCAGAGTGGATAGCACTTTCGCCACTCAGCAAGAAGGTCCTGGGTTTGAATCCCGGTCGGACCAGGGCCTTTCTGAGTGGAGTTTGCATGTTCTCCCTGTGTCTGCGTAGGTTTCCTCCGGGTGCTCCGGTTTCCCCTACCACTAAAAATATGTACAATAGGTCTGGCATGTGCCTCCTGTACTGGCCCCACTCCCAAAAATAACAATTGTAAACCGCTTTGAGACTCCGATGTGCAGTGAAAAGGCGGTATATAAATAAAAGATTACTTACTACTACTTACTTATTGTTCATACATTTTTTGTTTATACTGTTTTTTGTTTATTGTGTGTTTTGACTGTCTGTTTTTTGCATTATATGATTTACATTATTTAACTGCATTTAATTACCTTGTTTACTCACCTGTGCCATTGCCTGAAATAAATGAATGAATGAAAAAATTAGGTATTTGAGTATTTTTGACGAGGGATGATGGTTTGTCCTGTTTGTCCAAGTTATCCTGGACTTCCATTTGTAAAACTGTGAACTTAGATTCTTTGACATTATCTGACAATCGTATGTATATCTCTAACTATGTCTGAATCTCAATCCAAACGATTCGTCCAAAACGACCTTTTTGGCATTTGAGCCTCCAGGTTGGAATCTGAAAAGGTGATTGCAATCATTTGTCATCTCTGCAATCACTGCTAAACGACTCAATTCCCCTTTAATTATTGTCAAGCAGCATGATCTTTAATCAGGCCATGAAAATGTGTTTATCTGCGCTTCAAAGTGTGAGCGATTTAACATGTGACGGAGCTGGAGCATTCGCGCTTAACGTCTCGGACTCTCGGAGATGGAGAGAAACAGGACCTGGGGTTTTCTAATGCTTATAAATGCATCAGAAATGTATGTTTATATGCTTACGGGGTTAAGAAAACTGTTGTGCATAGACTGTTATTAGACTAATATTCATCCAAAAATATGAATCGTCGAGTTTCTGACCTCTAAAGGAAGTGATTAGTTTGTCTCAACAACAGAAAGTGTTAAAAAGTAAAAAACAAATGTGAACAAATGGAACCTGCTTCTTTATAGAAACAGTTTTATCTTTTACATTCCTGAGATTTGTCGTTATGTGCTGAGAGCTGATTGGCTGAATGAAGGTGGTCCTCTCTTTTCACATATAAGGTACCCCAGCCTTCCGCAAAAACAAATTCTACATTTTGAACGGTATTTTTTTGTCATCTCCGTCCACAGATGAGAAAATGTAGGTCAAAAAATAGTGGCTCAGTTGGTAGAGCTTTGACCTTTGAGCCTGAAGGTTGTGGGTTTGAGCCCACCACGAAACCTACTTCACGACTCCCACTGATGTCTGCTGTCGTTGTGTCCTTGGGCAAGACACTTGTTTTTTTTTTTTTTTTTTTTCATTTATTTATTTGAGCAGGAACTTATTTAAAACATTTTACAGAAGAAAACAAAACAAGACTATTGTGCTCAAAAGGAGTAGGAAGAAGTTCAAAGAACTTATAATAAACCTACCCCTTATCTCTCATTCAAGTAACACAAAAATCACAAAGGATTTTTCATTTACAGTCGTACAAAATAAATAAAGGATTTATCATTTACAGTTTTACAAAAATAAATACACCATATGGTATTTAATATGTATAGCAATTATATTGCAACATCACTTCATCTGACTGAAATCGACACATTTTTTACAAACTCAATGCATTGAACTTATGCATGTGTAAACGTTCGGTTTTAATGACATTTTCATTTTTTTTTTTTTTATATATATTTTTTTTTTATTCTTTTTTTCCATCCCTTTCTACAATACCTCAATCCTCATATACGGGCAAACCCCATAACAACAACAAAAAAGCGCGAGTGTGTGCCTGTCTGTGAAAATAATAGTAATTATGATACTTCACTAGCATAATTTTTAAAGATAATGTCTTTACATGTTTTTTTAAAGTGTACTAGTGTTTTGCTCTGTTTTGTGTCTTTATTTAGGTCATTCCACAATGTTATTCCTGCTTGGGAGATACACATACTTTTGAGGGTGGTGTGAACACAATGTTTCCTCATCACAAATTCTCCTCTTAAATTATAAGTTCCTTCTCTACTGCTGAAGAATTTCCGAGTGTTCCTAGGGAGAAGGTCACGACTTGCTTTGTATAATACAACAAGAGTTTTAAATTTAATTAAGTCTTCAATTTTCATTATACGAGATGCTAAGAACAACTCATTTGTATGGTCCCTAAAACCAACGTTGTGAACGATTCTTATGGCTTTTTTCTGAAGTTTTAAAAGTGGATCTAAATGAGTTTTATAAGTGTTACCCCACACCTCCACACAGTAGCTGATATATGGGAGAATTAAAAAACTATATATAATATGTAAGGCTCTATATTTTAGCAGATGTCTAGCTCTGTACATTACCAATATACTCTTTGCCATTTTTGATTGTATGCTTGTTATATGGGGTTTCCAGCTTACATTATGACTTAAAATCACACCCAGAAATGTACATTCGTGAACTCTCTCTATTTCCATATTGTTGATTTTAAGTTTTACTTCAGTGTCTTTGATTCGTTTCCCAAAAATCATCATTTTTGTTTTCCTAATATTCATTGACAGTTTGTTATTATCGAACCATTGTTTTAACTTGTTTATTTCTGTTGAGATTTCCGTCATAAGAAGCTGTAAATCCTTTCCTGAACACAGAATCGTTGTATCGTCAGCAAATAGTATGAATTTCAGTTTAGAAGAGGTATAACAGAGATCATTTATATATAATAAAAACAACATAGGACCCAAAATCGATCCTTGTGGCACCCCGCAAGTAATATTCTGCATTTCAGACATGCATTCCTCCAGTTGAACATACTGTTTCCGGTCTGAGAGGTATGATTTGACCCAGTTCAGTGCAACTCCACGAATGCCATATTTTTCCATTTTTTGCAGTAGTATTTGATGGTTCATTGTGTCAAACGCTTTTTTAAGGTCTATAAATATTCCTACAGAGTATAGCTTTTGGTCAATACTGTTGGTTATATCCTCAAATACTTAACCCCACTTTGCCTGACGCCCCCGCTGAAAGATCTCAGCTCCTGTGGACTCAGCACCTGCAGGAGGATCAGTGAGGGGCTGGTGCTCTGACTGCCACCCCCCGACCCAGAAATGGATTAAGGGGAAGAAAATGGATGGATGGGTCTGGGAACAAGCTAAAAAATCTGAAATATGTGACAGAAGAGACCTAAATACATGGGACAACTATTTTGAGAAACTAAACTATTGAGCTTGGAAGTGGGCGGAGCTTCAGGAGCAGGAAGTAAAATCCACCTTTCTCTGCGGCTTCAGAGATTTTGGATAAAGTCGAAGCTTGTGATCTCAATCTAGCTTCACGGCAGTTTAACAGTTTAACCGTGTGATATTCATCCTAGAACTACAATACCCAGAATGCCCGGCAGTCCTGTTATTATATGTGAGGCTATTGATTGATGGAATCCCCTACAGCAGTGTCTCCCAAAGTGTGGTCCGCGGCCCCCTGGTGGGCCGCGAGGGTACTGCAGGGGGGCCGCGGGAGGTCATAAAAAAAAAAATATCATCATTTAATGTTAAATTTATAATGTTTTGTTTGTAATATTAAAATATTTGTGTTCATTATTTGACTTGAATAATCCACTGTAATCATTTTTGTATTACAATGTTTGTAGCAGAGGCTATTTCCCTAAAATAAAATAACCAGAAGAGCCTATTCTTAATGTTGTCTTCTTGGTTATTATTTTGGGGGGCCACGCAGACCCGTCAGATTTTTAAGGGGGCCTCGGTGTTACTGAGTTTGGGAATGGCTGCCCTACAGGTTTAAAAATAATACAAAATAGAGAAAAGTACATATGATGAAGGTTACTGGGAAGATCGCTCGCCATAGTTAGACAGATTTAAATATGCCTTAAACATTTTTAATATACCTCAGTCACCCGAGCTCAGACTTTAAAACCCACCCTTGTGATCTCAAATCCATTCACGAAACCGCCTCTTTTTGTTTCATCTGCCTCACAATTATGACTTTTTGATAATCACTGGAGCACAACAGAACTGATGGGTGCCGGCGGAGTGGAAACTGACGCTTTTCTTTTTGTTAGTCACAGACGAGCTCCTCTGCCCTTTAAGCTGCTGCATTGTTCCTGCTCTGTACGTTTTTAGCTGCGTTTCTCCCACCGCGGCCGGCTTTGTTATTTATTGATATGCGCGGTATTCTCCGAAGGGGTTTTTAGCTGCACATGTGAAAGGTACATCGGTGCTATCTTTGTCTCTGTGTGTGTTTTTTTTTTCCCCTGCTCTTTCCTCTTGTGGCCCTCCTCGCCGGTCTGTGCAGCCTTTTTGCTAACTAGCGGCGCACTCCCACTCATAAGAAAATGGTGATGAGACAGCAAAAGCACAACAGACAATGCACAGCGGAAAGAGGAGCCGCAGGAGCAGAGATGGGAGGGAGAGAGGGCCATGAGTCTGTTTTATGCACTTTTAAGTAGTAGTAAGTAAGTAATCTTTATTTATATACCGCCTTTTCACTGCAGATCTGAGTCTCAAAGCAGTTTACAATTGTTAATTTTTTTGGGCATTTGTCTCTCACTCCACACAGAGATGGGAGGGGCCAGTACAGGAGGCACATGCCAGACATGCCTATTGGACATATTTTTAGTGGTAGGGGAAACCGGAGCACCCGGAGGAAACCTATGCAGACACGGGGAGAACATGCAAACTCCACTCAGAAAGGCCCTGGTCCGACCGGTATTCGAACCCAGGACCTTCTTGCTGAGAGGCGAGAGTGCTATCCACTCAGCCACCGTGCCGCCCAATAGGTACCTTTAAAATAGGTTTTAAAGGTACCTATTGTGCGGTGCAAAAGTCGGGTTGGTGGGACAGACTATAAACAGAAAAGATTTATCGGGTCGCAACAGAAAACTACTGAGAAAAAGCAAAACTCAAGTGACTTCTGAAAACACTGGCTTTGTGTAATGGCAAGGCTCATCAACTCATCAACGGGCGGCACGGTGGCTGAGTGGTTAGAGCGCTACTTGAGCAATAATATAGCTTAGCTACAGAAAAGTTACTAGGTTTTGTAAATAGTGACGCTACTGTCAAGCTACTGAAAAATGTAGTTAAGCTAGTAGCGACGCTACTTGTAGCGACGCTACTGCCCATCACTGCCAACCAACACTATTCATTCACTCACTCGTTGCATTCTTATCTATTGTGCATGTTTTTGGTGGTAGGGGGAAACCCGAGCACCTGGAGGAAACCTACAAATGTACAAACTCCACTCAAAAAGGCCCTGTTCCGACCGGGATCCGAACCCAGGGCTTTGACTCATTCTCCGTTAGCTTCCACAGCTCATTCACCGTTAGCTTCCACAGCTCATTCTCCGTTAGCTTCCACAGCTCATTCACCGTTAGCTTCCACAGCTCATTCTCCGTTAGCTTCCACAGCTCATTCTCCGTTAGCTTCCATCACTCATTCTCCGTTAGCTTCCATGGCTCATTCACCGTTAGCTTCCATCACTCATTCTCCGTTAGCTTCCATCACTCATTCTCCGTTAGCTTCCACAGCTCATTCTCCGTTAGCTTCCACGGCTCATTCTTCGTTAGCTTCCATCACTCATTATCCGTTAGCTTCCACAGCTCATTCACCGTTAGCTTCCATCACTCATTCTCCGTTAGCTTCCATGGCTCATTCACCGTTAGCTTCCATCACTCATTCTCCGTTAGCTTCCATGGCTCATTCACCGTTAGCTTCCATCACTCATTCACCGTTAGCTTCCATGACTGTTTTGACGATAAATGAGTGTCCTAAAGCTATTAAAACTCAGTCAAAATAAGTCAAAATAATAGTCAAATCTGCTCTGACAACAGCCCATATATTAGCCGCATCGCTCTATTAGCTGCAGGATTTATAGCCAGAACTAGAAAAAAGTAGCGGCTCATAGTCCTGAAATTGCGGTACATGTCGTTGTTGGCCTTGTGTTGCTACATCTAAATAAAATCTGGACGTGGCTCTTTCACAGCATTTTTCCCCCTTGTCCAAACTTTTTTGCGCAGCCCTGTTCCGTCTCGTTGCTGTCATCACTCACTGCGTTTCTCCTATGAACTTATTCAATCTGGCTCCTTCCCCTCCGCCCCTTCGCCCTGAAACCCTGAAACCCTTCTGTCTTGTGCCGCTAAGTGGACTGCTTATATAACAGCCTACACCTTCAGGGACCTCCCGCCTCCTCTGCCCTTTTATGGTCCTCTGTATGTTTCTGTTCTGTCTGCACCACCTCACTTCCTCCTCTCTCTTGCTCACTCCAAAACGATCTTCTTCTTCTGTCCGTGGGCATCTCTGTCCCGAACGTTGACAGGAACAAATAAGGCAGCTGCTGTCTAGCTGTCTGAACCGGTAACCAATTACACTCCATCACGTGAAGAACTCAAAACCTGCTGCCAGCGCTGACACCAATAACAAACTTGTGCTATATGTTCTGGGGCCGCTGGAGCTGGCTGTATAGATACATATATGTTCTGGGGCCGCTGGAGCTGGCTGTATAGATACATATATGTTCTGGGGCCGCTGGAGCTGGCTGTATAGATACATATATGTTCTGGGGCCGCTGGAGCTGGCTGTATAGATACATATATGTTCTGGGGCCGCTGGAGCTGGCTGTATAGATACATATATGTTCTGGGGCCGCTGGAGCTGGCTGTATAGATACATATATGTTCTGGGGCCGCTGGAGCTGGCTGTATAGATACATATATGTTCTGGGGCCGCTGGAGCTGGCTGTATAGATACATATTTACTTTTTTTTCTACAATGACTTTACATGAACCCTGACAGAATGTGTGCCTTGGTAGCTATTTTTTCAGAACGTGAATGAAGCTGAAAAGTGTTGAAGCAGGAAACCAACTTTGTATATACTGTATATACTGTATATACTGTGTATACTGTGTATACTGTATATACTGTATATACTGTATATACAGTGTATACTGTATATACAGTATATACTGTATAAACTGTATATGCTGTGTATACTGTATATACTGTATATACTGTGTATACTGTGTATACTGTGTATACTGTGTATACAGTATATACTGTATAAACTGTATATGCTGTGTATACTGTATATACGTTCACAGAAGCTGCTGGACCATGATCATAGTTTGAATGGTGCTTAGGTCAAAGATTGTCTGCATTTTACATTTTTATTAAAAGATTGGGAGTTTTTCTTTTTTCTAAAGAATGAAATCTTGTTTGTATTTTGTGAGTGGTATTTTTTTCATTGTATTTACAATATTTGGATTGTTAAATGTTTAAAATGGGTTTGTTATTTAATTTACCGCTGCCATTAATGTTACTGTGTGTGTGTTTATTGTTACTGTATATTTTTTTATTATTACTCGGCTCCTCACAGCATCAGGAGAACGCTCCATTGATTTGAATGTAATTTCAAAATGTTCTACCGGTCAAAACCTCTCAAAACAATAATGACCGCTGCCCTTTGGCAACGCAACTTCAGATGTGTAGATTACTCCGCAAGTAGTCCGGCCACTCTGTCGCTACTTCTGTCCGTGCAGAGAAGCTATCGTCGCTATCGGAGCTCGCCACGCTCAATAAACACAAATACCAATCAATCAAACACATTTGAATGTTAATGTGAGAACGCACACATAAACATTCTTAACACACGTGCACAAGGTTTTCAGAAGTATCTGTTCAGGTTTTCATGACAAAAATACTGTTTTAATTAAATAAACCTTTCGGCATTCCTAAGAGTGGACTGAAGTTTATGTTGTGTGTCTTACTTATATTTCTATATTTTTGTCAAAATATATTTTTGGTTTGTACATTAATTCCTGTGACATAAATGAGTAGACCTCAGGAAGAATAGCTGCTGTATATTTCAGCAGCTAATGGGGATCAGAACAAAAACAAACAACTAGCTTTGATTCCATCCTTCATTTTAGCACTTTTCGTCTTTTAGCTTGTGCCCAGGGACAAATCTTTTGTTTCAGGAAATGAATTATCATCATCAGCAGTGGTCTCCAAACCATGCAACAAAATATTGAGAATAAATACATATGAGACACTCTGCTTCTCCACAAACTCTGGTCCATGATCATCTCCTACATGTACGTCTGGTCTTACCATGTAAAAACCAGTGGGGGAGGGTCCCGGCTCAAAAGTGGCCAAAATGACGTGCGCTGACATGCTGCAATACCACCCTGGGCCTGTGGGGGTGGACCCAGAAGAAGAATTAGCCAATGCTGTCTTTACAGGATGGACCAAAAGTTGGCTCTTGGCCCAAAGCTCCGTTCCACATGTGTGTCAATGCTGAGGGGGGTGTTTTGGTCCACTCTAGTTTACTTTCTGTGAATTTTTGAAGTCTCTCGTTCAAATGAATGGAGCTGCTCCGGCTGACGCATGCGCAGATGCGTTTTTTCACAATTTTCTTGTGGGCGGGACCACTCGCGGCCATCTTGGATTGCTCCAGCAGAGCACATTTTTTGGCCCATTAGTTAGAACGGCGGAGATAGGCGTGACTCTGTTATGAGCCTTTGCATCTGACCAATCAGGTGTCTCTGTCCTTGAATTTGGCGATAACAAGCGAGTCATGTGACTGCGGAGAGACCGGTGCCGCTTCTCATTGGCTGTTGTCGCCGATGGCACAGTTTAGCAGCCTTGTTATTGTAAATCCCGCAGGGCAGCTGTGGCTACGAGTGGAATAGGCTTCCACATTCAAGAATATTAATTATTAACGAGCTAATTTGTCACGCCAATGTTATGCAAGACTCATGCATGTTTAATATTTTGTGATGATGTACATATGGGGACAATTAATACATTTATTAAGAATTCTCTGGCATCTTTTTATCCGCTCCTGGGATCAGTGTCGCACAATGACACCAATCGCAGACACACAAGTGTGAGTGTGAAATGCATGATGGGATTAATTAATGAAATGATGTGTAGATAATAACTGTTGTGATCCATCTTTCACAGAACGTCCTCTGTCCGCTCAGAATGCAGATAGATGCGACCACAGATAATTGCACAGAGAATATTTAGTGAGCGCCGTCGTCACGAGAACAAAACCATAACTGTTTGTGACTAAATGGATTCATGTTAGCACTCTCGCTTCTCAGCAAGAAGGGTCTGGGTTTGAATCCCGGTCGGAACTGGGTCGTTCTGAGTGGAGTTTGCATGTTCTCCCCGTGTCTGCGTTGGTTTCCTCTGGGTGCTCCGGTTTCCACTACCACTAAAAACATGTACAATGGCACTCTGTGGGGAAAGCCTTTATCATTCTGGTCTGTGAAAGGCGCTATATGAATAAAAACTTACTAAACAAATTGTTGGATATCTAACTATTGAACTTCTAGTTCTACTTCTACTTCTAGTAAGGTCGTGGGTTCAATTCCCACCTCTGCACCTTCTCCATCGACTCCCACTGATGACTGCTGTCGGTGTGTCCTTGGGCAAGACACTTAACTCCACTTTGCCCAAAGCCCCCACTGAAAGATCAAGGCTATGCTCACAGTCAGAGAGCAGCCGTCCTCCTGTGGACTCACCACCTGCAGAGGGTCAGTGAGGGGCTGGTGCTATGAGACTTGGGTGGCATCTCTGACTGCCACCCCCCTGACCCAGAAATGGATTAAAGGGTAGAAAATGGATGGATGGACTTCTAGTGATGTTTTGGATTATGTTAGAATAAATTAAAGTTTTAAAGAGAAATTAAAGAGAAAATAGATGATGTAAAACCATAGACTGTAAATATCAACGGACGTAGCGACGCCTGTCTCCGTCGTTCTAACTAATGTGCCACAACCTCCGTGGTCTATGAGCAGTTTCAAAATGGCCGCGGGGGCTGGAAAATGTGAAAAAAACTAATCTGTGCATGCGTCAGCTGCATGAGCTCTATTCATTTACACGAGTGACTTCAACAGTCCACAGCGACTAAACTAGACTGGTCCAGAACACTCAGCATTGACACACATGTGGAACGGAGCTTTGGGCCAAGAGACAACTTTTGGACCATCCTGTAAAGACCTTTTCCGGAGGTAAGAAGATGCTATATGTTAGCATTGGCTAATTCTTATTCCGGGTCCACCCCCACAGGCCTGGGGTGGTATTGCAGCATGTCAGCGCACGTCATTTTGGCCACTTTTGAGCCGGGTCCCGCCCACACTGTGTAAAACATGTCTTGGTAAAACTCAAAAAATAAGCACCAATGCTGCAAATAATTATTAATAATTGAGAATAATTTCAGGGTTCTTTAGGTTGAGTATTGATAGTTTTACATATTCCATTTGGACGACACAAAACGTTCTCTTCCAAACTAGGTCACATGACAACCACCTACTCCATGTTTAGCTCCTCAAAGCTCGTTGTGTTCAAAGTGCCTTGTACGCTGTCACACACACACACACACACACACACACATGCATGTTCTGCGTGTGACTATTTTTGGATTTACAAAAGACCCCGATGCATGTCAGTCATAGGAAACACCCTGCTTTTCTCCCATAGTTCTTTGCACCACCACAGCTTCCTGTATGGCAACATGTCACTCACTGCTTTTTCTTTACCCTCTGCTCACATCCAGGATTTTCCCTCACGGCGTGTTTCCATATTCACCACCATCTCCTCTTTTCTTTCATCTCGCCTTGTGTCTCCTCACCCCGTCCCATCAATCCCACCGCCATTGTACCACTTTATCTGCCCCTCTGAGCTGCTCTCCCCAGCCCCACGCCAACCACTCTGCCACCGCCCTCTCTCCCTCTAAATATAGTCCCTTTGAAGCCAGGCCGTGTTGTCTTTTCTCCTGCAACTGTGCAAGACAAAACTCTGTCATCTCCCAGACGAGAGATGGAGCGGATAAGATTGATGGGGAGGCTTTCTGAAAAGGAACAAAAGGCAAAAACTTGAGTAAAAGGCGGAGGAATGATTGTAACAGTGACAAACAGTGCGAGACAGAGGTGTGTGCTTGACATTTCTGATCCCGGGTTTTTGTAATTGCATCCGGATCGGTCCCGAGAGGCCTGACCCAGTAACGTGGCAGTGGTTTTCACGTGTGCGAGCGTTTTGTGAGAGCGTGTAGCTGTAATTCATGCACTGTGATGGATGTTTGTAAATGTGAGAATGTGGAAAGAGAGAGAAGGCTCAGGGAGAAGGAGCAGAGCAGGGTTTGTTGTGGTGTGAAGGCAGCGCGGCTCAATACCTCCACCTGCTGGTCGTTACAGAGCGTTACACTGAAAACAGTCAACTCTTGGTGAGATTTAGTGACTAAAAATAACATGAGGCTTATTTTTTTATTGGCAAGTTTATTTTGCTTGAATGTAGTTTGTCACGTGAGATTATTTTACTAGTTTTAATAAAATTCATTATCTTATTAGAGGAAAAAAGTCTGAGCAGTGAGTTTTTTGCCTGTTTTAGGTGTTTTTTCTTTCCAGATTTGCCTTGTTTTGATAAAATAAGTTTGTTTTGCTATATTTTAAAAAAAAAAATCTCAAAAATGTTTAATAAATAAGTAAATAATACTTGAAATATATGTTTTTAAACTAGAATCAAGTCATTTGGGGCTAGTGAAGAAGATGACAAAGTCTGGGATCGTGTCATTAATTCAGACAGAAGACATGTTTTATTGTCGATGGTAGAGACAGCACGAACAAAGCACACAATCACAGATACAAGAGAATGCAAGTGTATTATACAGAGCGGAGGCATGGAGACCTCCAATCAGCAGCTTCCACGGTGCCATGTAGCTTGGCCTTCAGATAGACAAAACATAAAGTGGAAAAGTACTGGCTTCTGCACATTGATAGAATGATGAGTTTAACTTTAACACAAGTTGCTTCAAAGTGTTATGAAATCTCACATTCCCCCCTCTGGTCATACATCCACGTGTGACCATCAGGATCGATAAACAGCAACATAACATCATAACTCAATACTTCAAAAACTCATAAACTCTGTACTTCAAAAAACTCAGAACTCGGAATACTTCAAAAACTCAGAAAACTCATAAAACATGTTCAGATCTTTCATAAAACTTGTCAACAATCTTCAGTAAAATACCAAACTTCATCAGTCGATGGTGGTTCCAGATATTGCTTTGAAAACAGTCTCTCCCACTTCTCTGTTGGTTTCTTCAGGCTGCATTTGTGTCGAGCCATGAATTCTTCTGTGACGTGTCTTTCAATCACACGTTTCAGCTTCAGTGTCCAGATTCAGCAATTCAATTCAGTCCAAATTATGTCCAAATTCAGAAATCCAGATTGTTCCAAATTATGTCCAAATTGTGTAATCCAATTGTTCCAAATGGTGTCCATGCAAAAGAGGACAATGGTGTTGTCCATGTCTCAGCAGCTCACAGCCTGACTGGAATCAGGGGCTGTGCAGATTGTCCAAGTGTGCTGGTCCAGATGCATTCTCTTGAGGTTTTTCAGTTTTGGCTTGAAAAAAAAACACATTTTTGTGTAAAAAAAAAAAGTCTTCTGTTCTCTAGATGTTACAGACAATGCCCGCATTCTCCACCACCTGAAGAAGATGACAAAGTCTGGGATCGCGTCTTTAATTCAGACAGAAGACATGTTTTATTGTCGATGGTAGAGACAGCACGAACAAAGCACACGAGCACAGATACAAGAGAATGCAAGTGTATTATACAGAGCGGAGGCATGGAGACCTCCAATCAGCAGCTTCCACGGTGCCATGTAGCTTGGCCTTCAGATAGACAAAACATAAAGTGGAAAAGTACAGGCTTCTGCACATTGATAGAATGATGAGTTTAACTTTAACAAAAGTTGCTTCAAAGTGTTATGAAATCTCATACTAGTATTATTGTATTTTCTTATTTCAAGCAGTATTTTTTTCCAATGGTGTGTGTTTCTGTGTGTGTGTGTGTGTCTTTCTGTGTGTCTGTGTGTGTCTTTCTGTGTGTCTGTGTGTGTCTGTCTGTGTGTGTGTCTGTCTCTGTGTGTGTGTCTGTATTTGTGTATGTGTGTGTGTGTGTGCGTGTGTCTGTATCTGTGTGTGTCTGTGTCTCTGTATCTGTGTGTGTGTCTGTGTGTGTGTATCTGTATCTGTGTGTGTGTGTCTGTATTTGTGTATCTGTGTGTGGGTGTGTGTCTGTATCTGTGTGTGGGTGTGCGTGTGTGTGTGTCTGTATCTGTGTATCTGTGTCTGTTTGTGTGTGTGCGTTTGTCTGTGTGTGTGTCTCTGTATCTGTGTGTATCTGTCTGTGTGCACTTGTTTTCAACTCCTGGTGGGTTCCATAACCTGAGATTCCACTCACGTCATGGGGACTGGTTTTACGTGGTGGGGCCCGAACACCGGACCCCACTGGTCCAAGCTTAATAATCAATGGGTAATGCTTTTCTAACGGTCCTTATGCAGTCTCTGTAAAAATATGGAAAGGACCCCTGGAGGTTTACTTTCCTGAAAAAAGTGTGTTATGTGTCGGAACCCTGGTGGTGGGTTGCGGGATATCAAGGAGGGGCACACTGGGGCAATTTCAGTCCAGCAGGCTGGAGCCAATCATGGAGCAGCACAACAGAGGAAATCAGGTGTCAGGCTAGAAAAAGGTGCAAGTGTGTGGTTCATTAGGCTGCAAGAAATCATGGAGGAGCACACTGAAGCGCACGCTTACAAACCACTGGTAAGTGCTGACTACAAGTCATGACTTCAAATTGTTATATAGAATGATTACAAATTATTTGTTGTTTGTGCAGCTTAGTCAAGAGTCCCTAATTGATGAAGTCGACTCAGATTCTGACGATTTAACTGTCAAGAAGAAACCTGTAAAAAAGTATGGAAAAAGAAAAATCAAAAACACTTTTCTTCAAGACTCGGAAAGTGACGAACCAAAGGCAAATAAGATTGTTATCATGCAGCTGCAAAAGAAGAAAAATGGGGGGCGAGTATACAGCAAGAGACACTTCTGCCTCTACTGTTCAATGTCCTGCCACAAAATGTCCCGTCATTTGACTAGAAAACATGGAAATGAAAGTGACGTAGCCAGAGCATTGGCTCTACCTGTGAAATCTAAAGCACGTAAACTTCAGTTTGATTTGATCAGGAATAGTGGAAACCGTGAGCACAATTTTGAGGTTTTAAAGGCCGGCATTGGAACTTTAGTCCCAGCTAAACAGCCAAATTCCCCAGTTAAATCCAGTGAGTTTTTGCACTGTATAGACTGTGGGGCATTGCTTAAGCGAAAGTCGCTGTGGAGGCATGTGGCCAGGTGCCGGCTTTCACAGAAAGATGCCCAGGCTAAACCAGGTAGAAGTAGGGTCCAGTCCCTCTGCTCCCTAGCCCAGCCTGTACCGGAGGGCATCAGCAAAAAGCTGTGGTCTTTAATTTCGGCAATGCATCAGGATGAGGTCACGGGTGTTGTCAAAGCAGAAAAGGGGATTCTGAGACTCGGAGAGCACCTGTACTTAAAACACGGGCATGATAAGACAAAGCATGATTACATTAGGCAGAAAATGAGAGAAGTCGGTAGGTTAATTAACGAAGCAAAAACCGCAGGGAAACTGAAAACAATTAAGGATTTCTTTATTCCTTCCAACTTTAACCATGTGATTGATGCAGTCAGGTCTGTGGCTGGATATGATGAGGAAACAAATCAATACAAGACTCCATCCTTGGCCCTCAAACTCGGCCATAGCCTCAGAAAGCTAGCAGATATTCTTGAATGTGACTCAAAAATGGAGCATTGTGTTGATGAACTATTTATTAAAAACCTCCAACGAAGCCGGCTGCTTTTTGAGAAGAGGTGGGACGTCTGTGTTTCTTCTGCTGCCCTACAGACCATCCGGCAAGCCAAGTGGAACACTCCGGACCTGCTCCCTCTGACTGAGGACGTTAGAGCCATGCATGCACATATTGAGGTATGTCGACCTGAATATGTGCAAACCCTAATAAGTGAGCCAACGTCTAAGCATTGGTCTAAACTGGCAGTTTTGACTCTTTGTGAGGTCATCATTTTCAATCGAAGAAGGGAAGGTGAGGTTTCAAAGATGCCACTGACAGCCTTTACCTTAAGAAGTAAGACTGGGATCCATTCTGACATTGCTCTGGGACTGTCCCAACTTGAGAAAAAGCTGTGTCAGCATTTTCAACGCATTGAAATTAAAGGGAAAAGAAGTCGGAAAGTGCCGGTTCTTTTGACTCCTGAAATGATTGCTTCGATGGAGGTGCTGGTGGAGAACAGAAGGGCCTGTTCCATCTCTGACCATAACCCATACTTCTTTTCCCGCCCGGGCGCAGACACCCACATCAGGGGATCAGACTCCCTACGCCAGGTAGCCAAAGAATGTGGTGCGGTGCATCCAGAGATGCTATCCTCAACCAAACTTAGAAAGCACATAGCTACTATGTCTACAGTTCTCAATATGAAAGAGAATGAGATGGACATACTTGCCAACTTCCTCGGCCATGACATTCGCATCCACAGGCAATATTACAGACTACCAGAGGGGACACTGGAGCTGGCCAAAATCAGCAAAGTGTTGATGGCCATGGAGCAGGGAAGAGTGACGGAATTCGAAGGAAAGAGCCTCGACCAGATACAAATTGAGCCTGAAGGTAATTCTTGATATTATTAAAATATGTATGATTTTTTTCCCCTAAAGGCCACTTGTATTTTTATTTTCTGTGCGACAGGGAGAGCAGTAGAGATCCTCTCACAAACGGACGGGCTAAAAGAAACTTCAAGCGGAGAACCTTCAACCATTCATCCAGATGCACCCCATGGTAGTGGCAGTGCCCCTTCTGGTAAGTGTACCAGGTGGGGGATTACAGCCAGGCTGCTTGGTCCTCACCCTGGGAGTGTATATTGCTAATATATTTTTATTTCTCTCCCTAGAACGTGTAAGAAAGCCATGGTCTGCATCTGAGGTGAAGGCTGTGGAGAAGACCATGACACCTTTCATACAGACTGGAAAGGTCCCTGGGAAGTCTCACTGCCTGGCCTGCATTAATGCCTCACCAGATGACCTTAGACATCGGACATGGAGTGGCATTAAATTCTATGTCAAAAATAGAATCACTGCAATTCGAAAACAAAATCTAAAATAAAATTCCTTTAAAATAGTTGTTTGGTTTCTATTGACTGTTTTGTATTACTTAAAGTCTTGGTAAAAAAAGATTATGTCTATGGGTCCCATTCTGAACGGCCCTGTCAAAGGGACCCACCAGGTAACAAAAACGTGTATGTGTGTGTGTGTGTGTGTGTCTCTGTATCTGTGTGTATCTGTCTGTGTGTGTGTCTCTGTGTGTGTGTATGTCTCTGTGTGTGTGTATCTGTGTGTGTGTCTCTGTGTGTGTGTGTGTATCTGTGTGTGTGTATCTGTCTGTGTGTGTGTCTCTGTGTGTGTGTATGTCTCTGTATCTGTGTGTGGGTGTGCGTGTGTGTGTGTCTGTATCTGTGTATCTGTGTCTGTTTGTGTGTGTGCGTTTGTCTGTGTGTGTGTCTCTGTATCTGTGTGTATCTGTCTGTGTGTGTGTGTGTGTGTGTCTCTGTATCTGTGTGTATCTGTCTGTGTGTGTGTCTCTGTGTGTGTGTATGTCTCTGTATCTGTGTGTATCTGTCTGTGTGTGTGTGTGTGTATCTGTCTGTGTGTGTGTCTCTGTGTGTGTGTATGTCTCTGTATCTGTGTGTATCTGTCTGTGTGTGTGTGTATCTGTGTGTGTGTGTGTCTCTGTGTGTGTGTGTATGTGGAGGCTCTGCTTGACTGGTGCTAAGGCGCTTCACCTGCAGGAGCCTCTAATGACTCCTACTTTGTCTAATTACACACTGTGTCATTTACATATAGTTAGGATTAAAGACAGAGGGGCGCACACACACTCAATCATAACACATTATTTCATCCACGGAGCAGCCGGCAGATCTCCATCGCCATGCCGACCGTTTTTTGATTTTAGGAGATTTGTTTGAGATGATTCTGAAGACAAAGGGAGGGAATGTGTCGGAAATGTAGCTTTGTAAAGTTTTGGGAAAAGTATGAAATATGTGTGTCTCTGTGTCCATACAAAAGCAAGCTCCCTTATTGTGCAGTAGTAGTAGCAGTTAGCTGTTAGTGGGGGTTAAAGTAGTGGTGTAGTGGTGGTAGTACTAGTAGTGGGAGTAGTAGTAGTAGTAGTGTAGTTGGGGTAGTAGTAAGACAAGGCAAGTTTATTTATATAGCACAATTCATACACAAGGCAATTCAAAGTGCTGAACAAAATAAGAAAGCATTAAAATCATAAATAATCACAGAACATTAAAAAGAAAGATAAAAATATAAAATCCCTCAGTTGTAGCACAGCTAAACAGAACTGTCTTTAACCTGGTTTTAAACATTGTCAGAGAAGAGGCCTGTCTCACATCTTCAGGAAGACTGTTCCAGATTTTAGCAGCATGAATCTGAAAAGCAGCCTCCCCATGTTTAGTCCTGACTCTGGACACTAACAGGAGTCCAGTCCCTGTGCTCCTCAGAGTCCCAGCAGGAGTCCAGTCCCTGTGCTCCTCAGAGTCCCAGCAGGAGTCCAGTCCCTGTGCTCCTCAGAGTCCCAGCAGGAGTCCAGTCCCTGTGCTCCTCAGAGTCCCAGCAGGAGGCCAGTCCCTGTGCTCCTCAGAGTCCCAGCAGGAGTCCAGTCCCTGTGCTCCTCAGAGTCCCAGCAGGAGTCCAGTCCCTGTGCTCCTCAGAGTCCCAGCAGGAGTCCAGTCCCTGTGCTCCTCAGAGTCCCAGCAGGAGTCCAGTCCCTGTGCTCCTCAGAGTCCCAGCAGGAGGCCAGTCCCTGTGCTCCTCAGAGTCCCAGCAGGAGTCCAGTCCCTGTGCTCCTCAGAGTCCCAGCAGGAGGCCAGTTAGGGCTGGGCGATATGGCAAAAAAAAAAAATCTCCGATTTTTTCACACCAAATCCGATTTTCGATTTTAATCGATTTATTTTTTTCTATTTAAAAACAAACTACAACTGACAAAGAAATAGATTTTCCTTTATGCAGTTCAATCTAAATCCCCATGGAGCATAAGTGTAACAGGAATTAAGCCTTAAAACATGCTTGTAAACGAGATGGCTCTGCCATTGTAAACAGTGAAAATGTAGCTTAACAGTTTTATAATAACTTCACTTACAATGACACTATGCACCTTCAAAATAACTTAAATCACACAAACAAGGCCCATCGCAAATATATCAATCCTATTAAACACATGCATTATTTACATGAAATATCACATTTTTAAAACTGATTACTCAAAATAGAAATGTTGTAACAGACAGTCTTTTCCAAAAGCCTCCTCGGGTTTTCATGCTTGTTCTTTCAACTGTGCCTGAGTAACTGTGCTGTAGTACAACGCTCGGTCCAGCTGGTGGCGCTAATACTAACTTCAGTGACTCCCACATTGTGCGAGCTTCCTGTTTACATTCTGATGCTGTAGCTAACAGCTACTGTAGCAGCTACTGTAGCTAACAGCTACTGTAGCAGCTACTGTAGCTAACAGCTACTGTAGCAGCTACTGTAGCTAACAGCTACTGTAGCAGCTACTGTAGCTAACAGCTACTGTAGCAGCTACTGTAGCAGCTACAGTAGCTAGCAGCTACTGTAGCAGCTACAGTAGCTAGCAGCTACAGTAGCTAGCAGCTACTGTAGCTAGCAGCTACTGTAGCAGCTACAGTAGCTAGCAGCTACAGTAGCTAGCAGCTACTGTAGCTAGCAGCTACTGTAGCTAACAGACAGCGGGGAACACGTTGTTTGTATCAGAGCAATGAGAGCAATGTGTGAGACGTGTCTTTCCCCAAAGTGCAGCGGCTCAGTGGGACACGAGTGTGTGCGCGCCACGGACACGGGAGTGCGCTTTGGAATAACGAGCGTGAGAGAGCGTGAAAGATGTGGCGTACGAACATGGCGTACGAACATAGCGACCGGAGCCTGCGTGCGTGTGTGTGTGTGTTTTGGCGATTTAAATAAAGTCTGATTCTTGAACGTTTGAAGTGTTATTGCAACAGCACCAACTGTGAGAGCGAGCATCAGGCCAGAGGGAGACTGTTAGCATTAGGTTAGCTTCAAAATGACTGCTCAACACCATAGACCCGCGGTTAGCGCGTTAGCGCTGTAGTTCTGCGCTGGAGAAAATAAAAATCAATTTAAAAAAAAAAGAAATCGCCCTAAACGTAAAACTCGAATTAATGATTAAAATCGATTAATCGCCCAGCAGGAGTCCAGTCCCTGTGCTCCTCAGAGTCCCAGCAGGAGTCCAGTCCCTGTGCTCCTCAGAGTCCCAGCAGGAGTCCAGTCCCTGTGCTCCTCAGAGTCCCAGCAGGAGTCCAGTCCCTGTGCTCCTCAGAGTCCCAGCAGGAGTCCAGTCCCTATGCTCCTCAGAGTCCCAGCAGGAGTCCAGTCCCTGTGCTCCTCAGAGTCCCAGCAGGAGTCCAGTCCCTGTGCTCCTCAGAGTCCCAGCAGGAGTCCAGTCCCTGTGCTCCTCAGAGTCCCAGCAGGAGTCCAGTCCCTGTGCTCCTCAGAGTCCCAGCAGGAGTCCAGTCCCTGTGCTCCTCAGAGTCCCAGCAGGAGTCCAGTCCCTGTGCTCCTCAGAGTCCCAGCAGGAGGCCAGTCCCTGTGCTCCTCAGAGTCCCAGCAGGAGTCCAGTCCCTGTGCTCCTCAGAGTCCCAGCAGGAGTCCAGTCCCTGTGCTCCTCAGAGTCCCAGCAGGAGGCCAGTCCCTGTGCTCCTCAGAGTCCCAGCAGGAGTCCAGTCCCTGTGCTCCTCAGAGTCCCAGCAGGAGTCCAGTCCCTGTGCTCCTCAGAGTCCCAGCAGGAGGCCAGTCCCTGTGCTCCTCAGAGTCCCAGCAGGAGTCCATCCCTGTGCTCCTCAGAGTCCCAGCAGGAGTCCAGTCCCTGTGCTCCTCAGAGTCCCAGCAGGAGTCCAGTCCCTGTGCTCCTCCGAGTCCCAGCAGGAGGTCAGTCCCTGTGCTCCTCAGAGTCCCAGCAGGAGGCCAGTCCCTGTGCTCCTCAGAGTCCCAGCAGGAGTCCAGTCCCTGTGCTCCTCCGAGTCCCAGCAGGAGTCCAGTCCCTGTGCTCCTCCGAGTCCCAGCAGGAGGCCAGTCCCTGTGCTCCTCAGAGTCCCAGCAGGAGTCCAGTCCCTGTGCTCCTCAGAGTCCCAGCAGGAGTCCAGTCCCTGTGCTCCTCAGAGTCCCAGCAGGAGTCCAGTCCCTGTGCTCCTCAGAGTCCGGGCTGGTTCATATGGGACTAACATGTCACTAATATATTTTGGTGCGAGGCCATGGAGAGACTTGTAACAAGCAGAGCTGTTTTAAAGTCTATTCTCTGAGCCACAGGAAGCCAGTGCAGAGACCTGAGGACTGGACTAATGTGGTCGTACTTCCTGGTTCTAGTCAGGACTAATGTGGTCGTACTTCCTGGTTCTAGTCAGGACTAATGTGGTCGTACTTCCTGGTTCTAGTCAGGACAAAGGAGATGGCAAAAGTTTCAACGCAGAACACCGACCACAGAGAAAGGGAAGGGCAGGTCACGACGCACACACCGCGTATTGTGCTTGTACTGAGTCAGCGCGCGTGTGTGTGAAAATAGTGGCTCGTGGAGAGTAGTTTACGCGCGTAGTGAATTACTTAAAGCTGCGCGTGTATATGTTTTAATTTGAGCGTGTGGAACGTTTGGCTTGTATATAACTAGTAAGCTTACGGAGGTCGTCGACCGCAAGGAAGCTCCGCTGTGATTGGTCCGTGTGTGATTGGTGTGTATTGGAAGGAAGCACGGAGCGGCTGCAGCAGGAGCATGGACGAGGCACTATGGAGCAGAGAGCTTTGTGCTTCGAAGGAAAAGCAGTTTGGGCTCAGAGCCTGATATACAGGAGACTGTGGACTATCTAACATATATATAACTTATATCTAACATATATATAACTTATATCTAACATATATATAACTTATATCTAACATATATATAACTTATATCTAACATATATATAACTTATATCTAACATATATAATAACTTATATCTAACATATATATAACTTATATCTAACTATATATAAACTTATATCTAACATATATATAACTATATCTAACATATATATAACTTATATCTAACATATATAACTACTGGCGGCTCTACTCCGAGCTCCTCCGTGTGACGGAGCTCCATCACCCTATCGTCTAAGGAGCAGCGGCTCTACTACTCCGAGCTCACTCCCGTGTGACTGAGCTCCTCACCCTGATCTCTAAGGGACGCGCCAGCCAACACCGGAAGGAAGCTCATTTCGACCGCTTGTAACTCGATCTCGTGCTTTCGTCATTACCAAAGCTCATGACCATTAGGTGAGGAGGGAACGAAGATTGACCGGTAAATCGAGAGCTTTGCCTTCTTCGGCTCGAGCTCCCTCGCACCACAAACGGTCTCGATACAGCGACCACATCACGGCGCTACGCTGCAAATCCGATCCGCTGTCAACTCACGCTCCATTCTCCCTCACTCGTGAAACAAGACCCCCAGATACTTGAACCCTCCACTTGATGTAAGGACCTCTCACCCACCTGAAAGAGGCATGGCAACTTTTTCCGTCGATAAGTCATTTCAACGGTTCTGTTCACTGTATTTATGGACAGAAATATCTAGGCGCAGCCAGGGGTCGGAGGGGGTCCGGTTCGGGGACCACAGGATTTCATCTCTGCTGTTTGCGGACGATGTTGTCCTGTTGGCTCCAAACGAACCAGGACCTGCAGCATGCACTGGGACGGTTTTGCAGCCGAGTGTGAAGCGGCTGGGATGAGAATCAGCACCTCCAAATCTGAGGCCATGGTGCTCGACCGGAAAAAGGTGCCCTGCCCTCTTCAGGTGGGTGGAGAGGTCCTTCCTCAAGTGGAGGAGTTCAAGTATCTCGGGGTCTTGTTCACGAGTGAGGGAGAATGGAGCGTGAGATTGACAGGCGGATCGGTGCAGCGTGCGCAGTGATGTGGTCGCTGTATCGGACCGTTGTGGTGAAGAGGGAGCTGAGCCGAAAGGCAAAGCTCTCGATTTACCGGTCAATCTTCGTTCCCTCCCTCACCTATGGTCATGAGCTTTGGGTAATGACCGAAAGAACGAGATCGCGGATACAAGCGGTCGAAATGAGCTTCCTCCGCAGAGTGGCTGGGCGCTCCCTTAGAGATAGGGTGAGGAGCTCAGTCACACGGGAGGAGCTCGGAGTAGAGCCGCTGCTCCCTTAGAGATAGGGTGAGGAGCTCAGTCACACGGGAGGAGCTCGGAGTAGAGCCGCTGCTTCTCCACGTCGAGAGGAACCAGGGGGAGGTGTTCCGGGCACGTCCCACCGGGAGGAGGCCCCGCGGAAGACCTAGGACACACTGGAGGGACTATGTCTCTCAGCTGGCCTGGGAACGCCTTGGAGTCCCCCCGGACGAGCTGGAGGAAGTGTGTGTGGATAGGGAAGTCTGGGCGTCTCTGCTTAGACTGCTGCCCCCGCGACCCGGCAACGGATAAAGCGGAAGAAAATGGATGGATGGATGGATGGATGGATTTCAACTGTGATGCTGTGAATAAAGACACAGTTCTGTTGGAAACATAGTTATTATTAAATAGTTTTCAGCACAAACAGCAAAACAATAATAGTGGTAGACAAACATGAACGATTTACGAGTGTATATATGTTAGATATAAGTTATATATATGTTAGATATAAGTTATATATATGTTAGATATAAGTTATATATATGTTAGATATAAGTTATATATATGTTAGATATAAGTTATATATATGTTAGATATAAGTTATATATATGTTAGATATAAGTTATATATATGTTAGATATAAGTTATATATATGTTAGATATAAGTTATATATATGTTAGATATAAGTATATATATATGTTAGATAGTCCACAGTCTCCTGTATATCAGGCTCTGAGCCCAAACTGCTTTTCCTTCGAAGCACAAAGCTCTCTGCTCCATATGCCTCGTCCATGCTCCTGCTGCAGCCGCTCCGTGCTTCCTTCCAATACACACACACGGACCAATCACAGCGGAGCTTCCTTGCGGCGACCTTTACGTAGTTAGAAAATGTCGATGCTGCGCAGCAGGCGACGTAAGGGCCTTGCGGTGACCAACGCGTTGCGCAAGTGACGTCACGTCACCTCCGTAAGCTCCGCGCGAGTATAAACTAGGATTATGGCGCCAGATTTACGCCAAAAGTCCACACGCTCAATTAAAACATACACGCGCAGCTTTATGTAATTCACACGCGCGTAAACTACTCTCCACGAGCATATTTCACACCACACGCGCGCAGACTCAGTACAAGCCACAATACGCGCGTGTGTGCGCTCGTGACCTGCCCTCTCCCTTCTCGTGGTCTGTGTTCTGCGTTGAACACTTTTGCCATCTCTTTACGCGCGCGTGAAATACTTTTGTCGCTTGGGGGACGGGGCCAGTGAAAGGTAAACAGCCCACTTGCAGCTTGGGGGCGGGGCCAGTGAAAGGTAAACAGCCCACTGCAGCTTGGGGGCGGGGCCAGTGAAAGGTAAACAGCCCACTGCAGCTTGGGGGCGGGGCCAGTGAAAGGTAAACAGCCCACTGCAGCTTGGGGGCGGGGCCAGGAAAGGTAAACAGCCCACTGCAGCTTGGAGATGGAAAGCATATGATTAATCCATAGACTGTATAACTTTTTTCTAACCCTAACCTGGGCCTATTGTAGTCTTTAACGTGGCATGTACACTGTTGTGGACACCCTATAGGCTTACCACCAGGACGTGTTTTAGTTCGTAAATGTTTAATATTCTCTCCTAGATAACGTGATCAGCCTATGTTGCCGCAAGGCTAGCCAGGTACATCCCGGGACCTTTTGTCATCGTCTGTACGTTGTTACACTGAATGCTTTGTCAGGATCCATGTCAGGACCGTTATCAAAGTTTAATAAAACTGTCTCTGAGTTAATTTGTTTGCTTTTTATTTGCATTAATTATAGCGGTTTGACCTAATGAGTCTATGCTAACTAGCAATAAATCTGTCAGTCCATAAACCCAAATATCAAAAATGTGTATACAAAGTTTTGAAACAAATGAGCTAAAAATATCTGAATTGTTAACATTGCTAAATAGTAAGCTAAACTTCATTTGATTTCATGTAATTTTTATTAAAATGAACTTTGTTCGTTGGATCACACAACTTACCTGCTGTGTCTCTTCGCTCTGATCCCTGTCTCCACTGCTCCTTCCTTTTTTGAGTATTTTAGCATTTTTATTTAATTATAGACTCTGTAAGCTGCTTTGGCCTCCCTCTGCTTTGGGGTTCAAAACTCACCCTTAACAAAAAAGCTAAAAACTGGTGTATTTACAGTTCCTGCTCTTCATTAATGCATATGTCCCATCCAAAAAGATTCCTTTGTTTGTCCCAGAGTAGGGAAATTTAAATTTAATGAAAATCTGACTTGTATGTGTATTATTTTGATCTGTATTTTTTAAAGCGCTTTGTGATCCTGGTCTGTGAACAGCTCTGTACAAATAACCTTTGCTAACTTATTTATTGACTTAATGCTCCATCAACTTAGCCACAAACAGCAGGAATCAGGTATTTACAGTCACTACAATTCATGAATACACACCAATAAATACAAAATACAAATATTTATTACCATCAACAAGATCTGCCAAAACCTTCAGAAATGAGATACAGCTCGTACTCTCTGCACCACTCTGCATCACTCTGTGTCACTCCGTATCACTCTGCATCACTCTGCATCACTCTGTATCTCTCCGTGTCACTCTGTGTCACTCTGTGTCCCTCTGCGTCACTCTGCGTCACTGTGCATCACTCTGCATCACTCCGTATCACTCCATAGCACTCTGCGTCACTCTGCATCACTCCGTATCATTCTGCGTCACTCTGCGTCACTCCGTATCACTCTGCGTCACTCTGCATCACTCTGCATCACTCCGTATCACTCCGTATCACTCCGCATCACTCTGCATCACTCTGCATCACTCTGCATCACTCTGCATCACTCTGCGTCACTCCGTATCACTTCGTATCACTCTGCGTCACTCTACATCACTCTGCATCACTCTGTATCTCTCCGTATCACTCTGTGTCAGTCTGTATCACTCTGTGTCACTCTGTATCACTCTGTGTCACTCTGCGTCACTCTGCGTCACTGTGCATCACTCCGTATCACTCCATAGCACTCTGCGTCACTCTGCGTCACTCCGTATCACTCTGCGTCACTCTGCATTACTCTGCATCACTCCGTATCACTCCGCATCACTCTGCATCACTCTGCGTCACTCTGTATCACTTCGTATCACTCTGCGTCACTCTACATCACTCTGCATCACTCCGTATCACTCCGTATCACTCTGTGTCACTCTGCGTCACTCTGCGTCATTCCGTATCACTCCGTGTCACTCTGCATCACTCCGTATCACTCCGCGTCACTCTGCGTCACTCCGTATCACTCCGTATCACTCCGTATCACTCCGCATCACTCTGCATCACTCTGCATCACTCTGCATCACTCCGTATCACTCCGCGTCACTCTGCGTCACTCCGTATCACTCCGTATCACTCTGCATCACTCTGCATCACTCTGCATCACTCTGCATCACTCCGCATCACTCCGCATCACTCTGCATCACTCTGCATCACTCCGTATCACTCTGTATCACTCTGTATCACTCTGTATCACTCTGTATCACTCCGTATCTCTCCGTATCTCTCCGTATCTCTCCGTATCACTCCGTATCTCTCCGTATCACTCCCTATCTCTCCGTATCACTCCGTATCTCTCCGTATCTCTCCGTATCTCTCCCTATCACTCCGTATCTCTCCGTATCTCTCCGTATCTCTCCGTATCTCTCCGTATCTCTCCGTATCTCTCTGTATCACTCCGTATCTCTCCGTATCTCTCCGTATCTCTCCGTATCTCTCTGTATCACTCCGTATCCCTCCGCGTCACTCTGTGTCACTCTGTGTCACTCTGTGTCACTCTGCGTCACTCTGTATCACTCTGTATTGCTCTGTGTCGCTCTGCGTCACTCCGTATCACTCTGCATCACTCTGCATCACTCTGCATCACTCTGCATCACTCTGTATCACTCTGTATCACTCTGTATCACTCCGTATCTCTCCGTATCTCTCCGTATCTCTCCGTATCACTCCGTATCTCTCCGTATCACTCCCTATCTCTCCGTATCACTCCGTATCTCTCCGTATCTCTTCGTATCTCTCCCTATCACTCCGTATCTCTCCGTATCTCTCCGTATCTCTCCGTATCTCTCCGTATCTCTCCGTATCTCTCCGTATCTCTCTGTATCACTCCGTATCTCTCCGTATCTCTCCGTATCTCTCCGTATCTCTCTGTATCACTCCGTATCACTCCGCGTCACTCTGTGTCACTCTGCGTCACTCTGTATCACTCTGTATTGCTCTGTGTCGCTCTGCGTCACTCCGTATCACTCTGCATCACTCTGCATCACTCTGTATCACTCTGTATCACTCTGTATCACTCCGTATCTCTCCGTATCTCTCCGTATCTCTCCGTATCTCTCCGTATCTCTCCGTATCTCTCCGTATCACTCCCTATCTCTCCGTATCTCTCCGTATCTCTCCGTATCTCTTCCTATCACTCCGTATCTCTCCGCATCTCTCCGTATCACTCCGTATCTCTCCGTATCTCTCCGTATCTCTCCGTATCTCTCTGTATCACTCCGTATCTCTCCGTATCTCTCCGTATCTCTCCGTATCTCTCTGTATCACTCCGTATCACTCCGCGTCACTCTGTGTCACTCTGCGTCACTCTGTATCACTCTGTATCACTCTGTATCGCTCTGTGTCGCTCTGCGTCACTCCGTATCACTCTGCATCAGTCTGTATCACTCCGTATCTCTCCGTATCACTCCGTATCTCTCCGTATCTCTCCGTATCACTCCGTATCTCTCCGTATCTCTCCCTATCTCTCCGTATCTCTCCGTATCACTCCTTATCTCTCCGTATCTCTCCGTATCACTCCCTATCTCTCCGTATCTCTCCGTATCTCTCCCTATCTCTCCGTATCTCTCCATATCACTCCTTATCTCTCCGTATCTCTCCTTATCTCTCCGTATCTCTCCGTATCTCTCCGTATCTCTCCGTATCTCTCCGTATCACTCCCTATCTCTCCGTATCACTCCGTATCTCTCCGTATCTCTCCCTATCTCTCCGTATCTCTCCGTATCTCTCCGTATCACTCCTTATCTCTCCGTATCTCTCCGTATCACTCCCTATCTCTCCCTATCTCTCCGTATCTCTCCGTATCACTCCTTATCTCTCCGTATCTCTCCGTATCTCTCCCTATCTCTCCGTATCTCTCCGTATCTCTCCGTATCTCTCTGTATCACTCCGTATCACTCCGCGTCACTCTGTGTCACTCTGCGTCACTCTGTATCACTCTGTATCGCTCTGTGTCGCTCTGCGTCACTCCGTATCACTCTGCATCACTCTGTATCACTCCGTATCTCTCCGTATCTCTCCGTATCACTCCGTATCTCTCCGTATCTCTCCGTATCTCTCCGTATCTCTCCGTATCTCTCCGTATCTCTCCCTATCTCTCCGTATCTCTCCGTATCTCTCCGTATCTCTCCGTATCACTCCGTATCTCTCCGTATCTCTCCCTATCTCTCCGTATCTCTCCGTATCTCTCCGCATCTCTCCGCATCTCTCCGTATCTCTCCGTATCTCTCCGTATCTCTCCGTATCTCTCCGTATCACTCCGTATCTCTCCGTATCTCTCCCTATCACTCCGTATCTCTCCGTATCTCTCCGTATCTCTCCGTATCTCTCCGTATCTCTCCGTATCTCTCCCTATCACTCCGTATCTCTCCGTATCACTCCGTATCTCTCCGTATCACTCCGTATCTCTCCGTATCTCTCCCTATCACTCCGTATCTCTCCGTATCACTCCGTATCTCTCCGTATCTCTCAGATGTGCGGTGAAAAGGGAGAGCAAAGGTCTTGTTTATGATAATGCGTTGTGTGGGTACCTGCCATATATCATTTCTGTCTTCCGCGGTGTTGGTTTGGCTCACAGATAATGCAGAGACCCAGAGCGTGTGGGCTGCCGTCCTGCACCCTCATGCAAGTCTAATGGCCAGCTGATTCATTCCAGCGCCTATTGTAGGAGACACTGCACACACCGGAGCATCGCAGGCACTCAGGCTAAAGTGTGTGAGGCCACTGCTTTACCGTGTGGGTTCAGGTTCAGGAGTGACTGATGAAATTATGTAAGCAACAAGACAAACTGATTTAAGTGCAGAAGCAAAAAGTCTCATGGATATGGACAAAATAAAAGGTTTTGTTTTGACGGGAAAAGGTTCTGCAGAGGTTTGTATGAAAAGTGGCAACATAATATGACTATAATAACAATTAGTATGTCATTATTAGCAGTTTTATTTATTACTCTTGTTTGCAGTCATGAAGGCTAGGCATGTCAAATTCAGACAGGATTTTCAATAATTATTAACTTTCAGCATTGACGGTAATGAGCTACAATGGTGTGTCATTATTTATATCTAATCCTCTCCGGAAAACAACCATATACACTAATTTATTCTAACATTTGAACCCAATTAAAGATGATGTCTGCAACTTCAATGTTGTATTGAAATTGCAAAATACATATTGTTACCCATATAACCCTGTAGTACCATCTAACTTATGTGTTCCTCCCCTTGGAATAAGCGTTCCCAGTGAGACTTGCTGGAGGAGAATAGTTTGACCAATAGTGATGCGCCTCCGCCGTCTATCAAGGACTTGAATTAACTGCATCCAATCAAATTTTCTGGTTGTAGTTTGATGATGGCGGCGAATGCGATTGGAAAGGAAGCTCTTCAATTCGTTCTGGTCCAATCCAAATATTGAGAAATTGAAACCGAGGCCAGAGGAATGTTTAGAAAATGTCATTGCTGCAAAGATGTTGTGGCTCTGCTCCCCACGGGCTCCGTTAGTGGCAAAGGAGATGGCTAAAGCTAGGCTACATGCTAAAGCTAGGCTAAATGCTAAATGCCTCACTCACTCGGGCTCATTACATACGTCACAATAAACTCAGATCCAATTGTTTCAATCTGTAAAAGAAGTTAGCCCCTCCCACCTGTTAACGGAGTCAATGGCGCACCTCCAGACCTTAGTATGAAATGAAATGAGTACGGTGGTGTGGTAAGACCAGGCTACACTGATACAGGCTGTATGTAAAAGTTCAACAATAGTTTTTGAATGCGTCAAAGAGCCAGCAGTTGTACCAAGTCTTGGAATCTGTGTAAAATTACAAAACAAAGACTAATTTCTCTCAATTGGATGATGAAAGTTATTCTCTTCTCTCTCCATGTTCTTATTTGTTGCTTAAAAGTGACCAATTATGCAAATGGCCTTTAAGAGCCTTGATCAAAAATGTTATAATTGCTTTTCTTTGTAGTTCACTCATTCTAAGTTGTTTTTAAGGCTGATTCATGCAGTGTAGTGTTTGAGCCACTGGAACAGCCTCTCACCAGGACAGGAAATAACCACCGGACCAGAAGTTGCAGAAAAGATATCTTATTTATTTAATTATTTATTGATGTATTTATTCATTTATTTATTGATTAATTAATTAATTAATTAATTTAGGCAGCATGCACACAACAGAAACACACCAAGCCAAATGAAATCATGGTCAGCACTAGATCGTATACGGTAGTGATGTGCTGAGCGTGCCGGGTCTTCGAAGCGTGTACCAAGTAAAAAAGGGGCGTATTTTTTGAAGCGTGGTTCGAGGCGTGTGTTGATGACGTATGTGGTGACGTTCGAAGCCTCGCGTAGCGGCCGCACCACGTGACGGTTCACTGAGGCGCTTCATATAGTTCGAAGAGTGCATTGCTTTGACAGGTGCTTTGTGATCCGCGGCTGTACCATAGACTGTATTGGCTGTCCCCGTCTGCCTCTGTGTGCGTACGTGTGTGTGCGTACGTGTGTGTGCGTACGTGTGTGTGTGCGTACGTGTGTGTGCGTACGTGTGTGTGCGTACGTGTGTGTGTGCGTACGTGTGTGTGCGTACGTGTGTGTGCGTGATGTGGAGCAGTCCTGTACTAAGTATAGAGAAACTACTTCATATGAAATACAATTAAAAACTTTTCACTTTAGTAAAACCTCATATATCAAGGCTTCAAGTTAGTAGTAATAATACGCTAATAATACATTTCACAACAGCTGTGTGGCGCAGTCGGTATATGACGGACTCCAAAGAAGAAGATATAGCGTTCGAATCCTGGTCTACCCATAATAACTTTTGTGTTGCAAAGTAAATGTATTTATTTATTGGGAATAAATGGTTTGTTGTGTTAATCCACCTCTTGGTAGTTTTTCCTCAATTATTTATTTATTTTTAATTTATTTATACTTTATTAAGGACTCACATGCAAGCACAGGATCCATAGCTAAGAATAATGAAAGAAAAGTAAAAATAATAATAAAAAAAAACAGAGTTAAAACACACATAGTAATCACATATTCACATATTTAGACCAAGTCACATATACAGAGAAGCACGCTAGTGACTCCAGAGCAAAGAAGTGAACCTGACTAAGCTAATGTCAGGTTCCCCCTGACATTAGCTTTGTTTTTTTTTTTTGCTCTATTTTTGGTAGGACCCCCTACCAAAAAGGTAGGGGGTCCTACCTTTTTGAGGACCCCCTCGAAAACGAGATGTTTCATCTCTAGGGGCTTATCCTCCAAATAAATAAATAAATAAATAAAAATGTAAGGACAAACCAGTGACTGTACAATAGCATTAGGCACCCTCACCACTCTACACATGAACCGATAGTAGCAGTGACGTAGGGCAGCAGGAAAGGAGCGCACCCTGCACTCAGCAAACATCTGACTCGCACTACTGTGTCTGGGGATCTTCAACAGCATCCTCATCGAGGGATTATAGGCAACAGTTAACTTCTGCAGACTGGCTGCTTATAGCTCCGCCATAGTTGGGCTGTGTATAAGGGAGCACAAAAAGATTGGAACAGGGAGGTTTTAACATTCACAGAGCACATGTTAAACTTTCTGACCAGCATGTTGGATTGGCCATACAGTTTACATCTCTGTCTGTGTATATCCCGGTCGTCTGTGAGGTCACTGCATATGTAATGGCCAAGGTACTTTACCTCCTCACTGACATTTAGAGCATTACCACATAGGGAGAATGCAGGAAATACAGATTTTATGTCATTTTTTGTCCTCACAATCATAATGAAGCTTTTACTAGAGTTATATTTTATATCATTTTGAAGACCGTACTCAGAGCATATCTTGAGGAGCTGCTGAAGTCCTGCACTGTACTGACTGAGCACAACCAGGTCATCGGCATACATGAGGTGGTTAATCACTCTGCCTCCCACGACACAGCTAGTATTACAGTGATTGAGCTGTACAGATAAATCGTCCATATAGATGTTAAACAACAGGGGGGACATCACACTACCCTGCCGGACTCCATTACTGACCTTGAATGAGTCTGACACTGACCCACCCCACTTCACCCGCATACTCTGCTGTGAGTACCAAAATATGAGGACCCTAATAAGGTAGCCAGGAACACCTCTATTAGATAACTTCCTGAAAAGCCTCTCATGATTAATCCTATCGAATGCTTTGGATGCATCTAAGAAACAGGTGAAAATTGTGGAACCTTGACTGTGGTACTTGTCCAGAATTTCCTTAAGGGCAAAAATACACAGGTCAGTACCATGCTCTTGTTTGAATCCAAACTGGTTTGCAGCTGTATAAAGGTATGGTTCAAGTCTGTACAGAATGATCCTCTCAAAAACCTTGGCCACAGAACTGGCCAAGGCAATAGGCCGATAGTTGTCCTTACTTTTGAGTTTCCCAGCCTTGTCTTTGATTACTGGGACAAGTAAGACTGACATAAGTGACACAGGCAAAACCCCATGAACAAAAAAACTAGTAAAACATAGAGCAAGAAGTGGGTATAACTTTTTGCTTGCATATTTTAGGTGCTCAGATGAAACTGCATCTGGTCCACATGACTTGTTACTCTTCAATGTTAAAACAGCATTAAAAACCTCAAGTGGAGTTACGATCACACCATCATTATTTTCAACAGCCCCTATAATAGCATTATTGTCTTTACCACAATTATACAATTCATAATAATATTTCATCCACAATTTACATATATTGTCCGAACCAGTTACTCCGTCAATATCACAGGGAAGAGAAGTCTTGCAACTGTTCATCATTCTAACTTCTTTCCAAAAGTCAAAGAAGTTGTTGTTTTTCAGTTTGGAAGCAAGAGATCTGCTCTTAGGCGATTCTCATTCCGCTTTATATAGCGCAAGGCACATTTGAATTTGGCATTTGCACGTTTCTTTTGTTCAAACAGTGACCCACTCCTGTGCTTCCCAGCTTCTGTCCAAGCTTTAAATGCACACCGAGCGTCCGCATGAGCTCCTTCCACGTACATATTCCATCCAGGTTTACCACTGTGGGTGTGCTTTTTATGTTTAATGAGGGCCTCAATGACACCATTGTATAGTGAACATATTTGAGAGCAGTGCTCCTGACTTCTGCAATTAATGTCACGGCACAAAATGGCATCTTTGGGTACCTCGATACTGCTCAAGCACCCATGTGTCCTATTGGTGAAGGCAGAGATGTTCTCATCCGATAGTTTTGACCAGTCCAGAGTGTCTGTGTTGGGACATACTTCATTAGGTGTTACTTTTGGGATGTTTCACAGGTTACATTTGAGAATAAATGGCATATGATCAGATATTGCCAGGTCATATAAAATCTGCATGCTGGTAATGGTGGTATGCCCATCCGTAGTACTTAGGCAATGATCAAGCCAAGATGTGGTGTGCCAAGCATCGCTAACATACGTGTAGCTTCCTTCTGGCAGGCAAACCTCACTAGATAGTATAAGGCCATTATCAGCACAAAATAGTTTTAAATGTTTAGCAAATATTGATTTGTCATCAGCGATATCCGCATTCATATCTCCCACAACAATTATACATGTTGAGTCAATGGCATTAATGAATGTTGAGATGCTGGCAAGACATTTGACATACTCATCCTCATTTTGTGCACACTCATAAGGTGTATAAATGTTTAGAATTACTATCTTACTGCTATCACAATGCACTTCAAGGCCAATAGCCCAGTTTACCCCCAGCCTGAGCACCTTGACCATATTGTCATATTTCTTATGCCATAGAACAGCGACCCCTCCTGGTATTCTGCCTTTAACATGTTTAGTATTTAATTCATCACTTTCTGTAGAACTGTATTACTTTGGATGTGTTTGTTGTATCAACACAATTGACTGAAAGACTCAAATAGTTCATGAAGTATAATTTCAAACACAACACGTTAGACCATAAATTGTAAATATAAATTTTAACATTAAATCTCACCATTCATTGTAAGCACTTAAGAGTGTTATGTATTTTTTTGTCCACATGATGGCGTAGTGGAGCATGATTCACCTCGAGCCTTCGAACCATGGGCCGAGTAATAGGCTGCAAACCCTCAATGCATCATGGGGCTTCATATTGCCATCACTAGTATACGGAATCGGGATGGAAACGGAAGTAAATATAACATACTACCTGTTCATGCCTAAACTTAACCAGACATTCCCATAAAATAACCCCAACCCAGCCTTAACCCTAAACTTAACCATCTTAATCAGACGCCTAAAACTTAACCAGTCACCACTTAAGGACTTTTTAGTCTAAAACTAATTCAAAAGAAGGATTGTTACTTCCGGTTTTGTCCCGATTCCGTTTATGATCTAGTGCCGACCATGAAATCATCCCCTTTTATACAGTGGCCCAAACTAAGACCTCCACCCACCCAGGGACACAACCATGCAGGCCTGTACTGTTTACAATATTTATGACTACTTACATTTGTAATGTATGCAGATATGTTATAATAATATACAATTAGTGGTGGTGTTATTTAACGGGAGTGGTGTGTGAATAATGTTTAAATAATGTTTAGTCCAAATGAAACACCCCTCTCTTGGAGGATCATGGTGGAGCCCAGCTGATTGCTCAGTTGGGTGCACCTAGCATGCTCTGGGATGGGCGCGCCTCCAGCCCAGCACCTCCACCAATCACCTTCCAAGAGAAAAGGGACAAGTTATGGACAGGGAAAAATAAACAGAGCTAAATATGTCAAAATAAAACAGGAAGGATTCACCTGTGGGTGAAGAGTGGGGACTACTCCTTCACATGCAGGTTTGTCTGTTTGATATTCCCATGAACCCAAACACACTTGCACTGCTCCCACTGGTGAATAAACATGACTTATCTATGACTTTGTTTTTGTTACGTACAGATTCTGAAACAGCACACGAGCATTTTGTCTCAAAGGAAAACGTTAGCAAGCTTCTATAGTTTAATCTTTATTTATTTTTAACTTGAGCCAAATTCCTGCGTGTAAAGAGACAGATTTGATCGTTCTGATGAGATAAAGTGGATTTTTACTGAACCATCTTAGATTCAGAGCTTATAGACTCGGTTCAGTATCTACAGTATATAAAAGACCTTTTAACATAAAGTTACATATTGCACCTACAGAGATTATTCTACTGAAAATTCTTTAAATGACTTTAGACACTTGTTATCAGACGTAAAGATTTATAAATAACATGTTGTTGCTCTACAGAGAATAGACTTTAAAATAGCTCTGCTTGTTACAAGTCTGTAGGGACTCGAACCAAACTACATCTGTGACATAAATACATGTATAAAGTACATTTTTGTCAGAACATGTCAGGTAATTAATCAGCTTTAAGAAGTTTATATATTTTTAGCCGTTTTTTTTGTCTAAAAGACACTTTTAAGCCATAAACATCTGTGACATGGTAATGCCATATGGGACTGGCCTCCTGCTGGGACTCTGAGGAGCACAGGGACTGGACTCCTGCTGGGACTCTGAGGAGCACAGGGACTGGTCTCCTGCTGGGACTCTGAGGAGCACAGGGACCGGTCTCCTGCTGGGACTCTGAGGAGCACAGGGACCGGCCTCCTGCTGGGACTCTGAGGAGCACAGGGACCGGTCTCCTGCTGGGACTCTGAGGAGCACAGGGACCGGCCTCCTGCTGGGACTCTGAGGAGCACAGGGACTGGCCTGCTGCTGGGACTCTGAGGAGCACAGGGACTGGCCTCCTGCTGGGACTCTGAGGAGCACAGGGACCGGCCTCCTGCTGGGACTCTGAGGAGCACAGGGACCGGCCTCCTGCTGGGACTCTGAGGAGCACAGGGACTGGCCTTCTGCTGGTCCCAGAGTCAGGACTACACATGGGAGGCAGCGTTACAGATTTATGCAGCTAAAATCTAGAACAGTCTTTTTAATGTACTGTGATTATTTCTGATTATTAACCGCTTGTATAATTGGTCCTTCCTTGTTGAGTTCAGCCTCTTCAGTCCTTGACCTTGGAGTGTTTTTCCTTCATACAAACTGTGCCATACAAATACACTTGCCTTGGCTATAAATGGACTCCAATAAATCAATACATTCTGCAGTTTTCTCTGGAACTGTTGAAGTGGAAACGAGAACAGTCTGTGACAGCTGTGTTCAGAGACTTTCTCCGAGTCTGACGTTGGAAAAACATGCTCAGTTTGACTCGAGTCATCAGAAACAAGACCAGCTCCAAAGACCAGCTCCAAAGACCGGCTCCAAAGACCAACACGGATCATCTGCATCTGGAGCCGAGAAACACACTTTAATGGAGAATATAAAATGTGCGCTCCAGTAAAATTAAATTAAGTTTTCTATTCCACCTCGGAAGTGTTATCGCACCATGCTGCTAACCGGGATGGGTGAGACTGGGTTGTCTCAGTTAGATTAGAGCAGGTCTCCAACTTATTTCAATTGGAGAGATACTTTAATGAGACAGAAAAGAAAGAGAGTCATAAAACATTTGTTGACTATATAATAACTACAGCCAATCATGGAGAACACACATGTGTAATGTACCATAACTACTGTACCAGCCTGTGACGATTTAGAATTAACACATGATCTTGATTGAACACATTTTGAGTCAATAAATGTCTGTTATAAGTATAAATATGGATTATGTTTTGTCGTAAATATTAGATAAGTAGCTCTCTTCTGTTGTGTAAAAGAAGCTCTCTGATTGAAAAAGGTTTGGAGAGCCCTGGTTTAAAGGATGTGGATCTATTATATCAGCAAGAAACCTTTAAAATTATATTGTATGTTGTTTGTCCTGTAAAAGTAACATTTTATGAACAGACCAGACCATGACATGCCGTCTCCATCTCATCAGAAAACATGTAATTATTTGCATAACGAGCCCTTTAAGTCACTGTTTGACTCTTTGGGCTGCGAGCTGATTGGCTGAGACAGGGTGGTCCTGTCTTTTTCCCTTTTCCGTCTGAAACAGTTGGTCTAAGGATGGGACAGAGGCCAATCACACTGTCCATGTGACAACTAGTCCTGTAGAACCCCACTGTTCTGAGAGCCAGGACCTTGTTTGACGGACTTTACGGCAGTCCATTTGTATGTGGACTTTACGAAAGGACCTTGAAAGTTAGGTACCCTAGCTTTAATAAGCCTTCTATAAAGAATCCAGCTGAAATCCATGAATCCAAGCAGGCTGGGAATAAACAACCTGAATTTAACCGTATCGCTGAAGCCCATATAATATAAATGTGTGTGTGTGTGTGTATGTGTCTGTGAATATGTGTGTGTATGTGTCTGTGAATATGTGTGTGTATGTGTCTGTATATATATATGTGTGTGTGTGTCTATGTATATGTGTGTGTGCGTGCGTGTGTCTGTGTATATGTGTGTGTGTGTCTGTGGGTGTGTGTCTGTGAATATGTGTGAGTGTGTTTGTGTCTGTATATATATGTGTGTGTGTCTATGTATATGTGTGTGTGCGTGCGTGTGTGTCTATGTATATGTGTGTATATGTTCAGTGTATATGTGTATATGTATGTGTGTGTGTGTGTGTCTATGTATATGTGTGTGTGCGTGCGTGTGTGTCTATGTATATGAGTGTATATGTTCAGTGTATGTGTGTATATGTGTGTGTATGTGTCAGTGTATATGTGTGTGTGTCTATGTATATGTTTGTATATGTTCAGTGTATATGTATGTGTGTGTGTGTATATGTGTGTGTGTGTGTGTGTATATGTGTGTGTGTGTGTGCGTGTGTCAGGCCTGGGATCACCGCTGTTACCGTAACTCCCACAGACATGAGCAGTCCGCCGTCTCTCAGCAGCTCTGTTCCATCACACTGTACACGACAGAGGGGCGGGCGCCATGACACCGTGACACGCCGCTGTCTCTGCCGTTTAGCTCTTCACAGTAATGTACACAAACTGACGGTGGCGAAAATGGTGTTTGTTTTGGGGAACTAATGAAAGTCGGGGAGCGCGTCGGACAAAATAAATACAAAACTTGGTTGCATCTCAGAAATCATTCACTCCTTGAAGAAAGTTTAGTCATTTTTTTCTTTTTGGGATTTTCTAAGATGGAGAAATATTGCTAATATCACACATAATCTAGGTTTTTTCTATCCACCATTGTTTAAAGGAGCAACATGTAAAGATCTCCCTGACTCAGGTTGCCAGATATGCAGACGAATCCAGCTGGGACCATAACAGCTGAATAGACAAGGGTTTAGTCAACAACAAATCTATAACCAACACCTTTTTCACAAAGATAGAAATCCTGGTTTTATTCCTTGTTTTGTCGTTAATGATTTGAGAATCATAACGAGACCTTTTTTAGTTCTGCGCCACATGGTAATTTACCAGTGAGATTAGCCACGCGGTGAGTTCTGGCGCCCGGATCACAGACTTTCTGATTGGTGAAACGGTGGAGGGCGGGACATCGGAATGAAAACAATAACAAGATTTAGAGGCTGGAAAAGTAATTTAGAAATTCAAATATCTCTGAACTACTGTTATCAGTTAAAGAAGTATTGGAAAAGAGCAGTTTATTATTATGACAAATAAGGGCCTTTGATTATGACAGATTAGGGCCCTTCAATGATGACAGATTAGGGTCCTTTAATGATGACAGATTAGGGCCCTTTAATTATGACAGATTAGGGTCCTTTAATGATGACAGATTAGGACCCTTTAATTATGACAGATTAGGGCCCTTTAATGATGACAGATTAGGGCCCTTTAATGATGACAGATTAGGGCCCTTTAATGATGACAGATTAGGGCCCTTTAATGATGATAGATTAGGGCCCTTTAATGATACCTTTACCAAATGGTTGAGATGCAGTTTGATGGTAAAAGTGCCTGAACCCGAGAGAGATGCACCACAGAGTTAAAAGTCAGTTCCAAGTGGAAACCATTAAAGGGTTAAAATAATGGGATTTCTCAGTGATTTTTCAATATCTTTGAAGTCGAACCAAATAATTTAATCATAAAGGAAGAGCTTGGAGCGGTGTGTGAAGCCTGGAACTGGGATGTGACCCATTTGAACCATGATGGACCTGTGGAAGGAAAGGACATTTGCATATTACTGAGTCCAACTGCTGTGCCCCACTGTGCGGTTTGGCTAGTGCAGTATTGTAGTTCAATCTGAAGAGACCAAGACAGAAACATTAATGCATGAAAAAGATTTATTTATTTGGCGCATTGACCCTGGCAGTGACACTTGCAGAGGGGAGATCAGCTGCTGCTGTGATGGGCTCAGATCCCCCAGGGTCAAGCACTGGTGGTGGCTAAAAGCATGGTGCGAATGGGGCGCAGGCGGAGCAGGAGCCAGAGCAGGAGCCAGTGCAGGAGCCAGAGCAGGAGCCAGAGCAGGAGCCAGAGCTGGAGCCAGAGCAGGAGCCAGAGCAGGAGCCAGAGCAGGAGCCAGTGCAGGAGCCAGAGCTGGAGCCAGAGCAGGAGCCAGAGCAGGAGCCAGAGCAGGAGCCAGAGCAGGAGCCAGGACAGGAGCCAGAGCTGGAGCCAGAGCTGGAGCCAGAGCAGGAGCCAGAGCAGGAGCCAGAGCAGGAGCCAGTGCAGGAGCCAGAGCTGGAGCCAGAGCTAGAGCCAGAGCAGGAGCCAGAGCAGGAGCCAGTGCAGGAGCCAGAGCTGGAGCCAGAGCTGGAGCCAGAGCAGGAGCCAGAGCAGGAGCCAGACCAGGAGCCAGAGCAGGAGCCAGAGCAGGAGCCAGAGCAGGAGCCAGAGCTGGAGGAGGGGCTGGGGAGGTGGGTGTTAAGAAGCGCTGATTATCAGGAAGTGGCGTATTGACCCCTTGCATGTGACGTCCCGGCCACGCCCACTCTCCATGACAGACGGCAGAAGTCTAACTGGAGCCTGCGGACACCTGACCAAAACAACCTGTTTCAGCGCATTACAGCCAAAACTGTGACATTTTGCAGTGCGGTTGATTATACTAACAGGCAAGGACATAAGCTTTTTTATCTGATACCTGCTCGTCATGAAGACAGAAGACGACGATGGCCAGCGGCAATCAACCAAAAGGACTGGGACCCATCCAAGTACTCCCTAATATGCAGTGAACACTTTTTACAAGATAAAGCAATCACAAGTTTGTATTTATTTTATTTCCATTAATGTGGAGGACAATGACACACGTCAAACGTGTCTCTTACTACTGTCCTGTATGTGCGCTGCAACATTGACATTTTTATCTTTTAAGTCAATTGCGTGTTTCACTATTTTCCTCTCCGTCAGTACGTATCATGTTTGGCTGTAGACAGAAAAGCCACAGAAAAGTGGACTATTGCTAATGCTACCAGCAAAATGTACATATAAATCTGCTCCAGTGTGAGGGGATGCATTGTTAACGATAATGATAAAGATCATGTAGGGTGAATTTGGGCAAAAAGTAGAAGATACGGGTCAACATCCAGTTAGACAATCCTTAACTTCTCCAAATACCACTCTTTGTGAGCCCTGACCTGATGTCCTACTTCCACCTATAACGTAATCGAACATGTGCTTGAAGCAGCCACTTCTCGATTTAAGAGAGGAAGCTCCGTTTTTAAGAGTTGTGTCCGTTTTGCTCTCGCAGCAATGCTAGTTTCCAATACTTCCGCCGTAAGTTCATTCACAATCACGTGACTGGATGACGTTGATGCATCTGGTCAATACGTTTTAAACTGCCCGCTTTGCTGTCAGTGGATTGGCAAGAGGCTGGCAGAGCTGTGTGATTGGCTGAGGCTCGAGGCTGGCAGAGCTGTGTGATTGGCTGAGGCTTGAGGCTGGCAGAGCTGTGTGATTGGCTGAGGCTTGAGGCTGGCAGAGCTGTGTGATTGGCTGAGGCTCGAGGCTGGCAGAGCTGTGTGATTGGCTGAGGCTCGAGGCTGGCAGAGCTGTGTGATTGGCTGAGGTGAGAGCTGTGGCCGGTCTTTCAGTCTGAATTTGCGTTTCAGCTTCATTAGTCTCCAACACCATGAAATGACAGACACATGCAGTAGAATAGAATTACACACAGCAAAATAGTACAAAACACACACACAAACACACACAAGCACACACGCACGCACACACACACACGCAAACACACACACGCACGCACGCACACACACACACACACACACACACCATGGGTTTTTACTCTGGAGTCCTGACTAAGCACCTTTAGACCACGTTTACCTTCTTCTTTTTACTTTCTTTTCTTTTCTTAGGTGTTTTTATTGTTATTTGTGTAAATGTGATTTTTATGTATATTTTTGTGTAGATGCCAAGTCTATCTCTTTTATACTTACTTTGCTACAAATAAAGTCTTTTGGTGCATATAAAGTCACCTTGAGCCTTGAACACACACACAAGTCAAGTTTGCATGTTCTCCCCGTGTCTGCGTAGGTTTCCTCTGGGTGCTCCGGTTTCACCTACCACTAAAAACATGCACACTAGATAAAATCCTCCAGCTCCGGTCCTGACCAAGCCGAGCACCAAAACCTGGAGATGGGTTCCCGGGCGCTGTTACTACGGCGACCACTGCTCCTGAGGTCAGCCTTAGTGGCATCAGGATGGGTCAAATGCAGAGGAGGAATTGCCCTACGGGGATTAATAAAGTGCACATTTACCGCTCTGGGCACTCCCTCTCTCTCCTCCCCACACTTCAGTTTTTAACCCACCCCATTGCCCCTCTGCATGGACACACATTGATTTCAAAGTCGCTCTAAATATAAGAACTTATATTATTTTGTTTCCTCGTAAACTGAGATTATAATCAGTTTCTCTACCGTGGAGTAAGTTTTACAAATTGGGGTTTTTCAGTGTCCATGGGCATAAGGGTTAGGGTTAGTAAGTAAATGTCTACAGTGAACATTTAATGCTGTCACGTCCCGTTCTGTGATATCATTTAAAATCGCTTTTACTTGTCTGTGTTTCCAGATTGCTTCTTGTCACTGATTGCTGCCCCTCCCATGATGCACCGCGGCGGCGACCTCCTCAGATTCAGATTCAGACTACTTTATCTATCCCACCAGGGGCAATACGTTTGAGCAGCACAGAGCATTGAAAAAAAAAACATAAAAACTGCATAAAAACACAATGTCAGACAGAAACATACGTGATATCAAGTAGAGCCAGTACAAACAACACAAGCTCCAACACAGAAGTCCACAACAGGCTACGGAGAGTTCAGGAGTCTTAGAGCCATCGTTAAAAACATTTTAACTTGTATCTTATCCCCATAAGTTTGTTGCTTGTGTCTGTTTTTTGCTACCCTGGCCTTATCCATCCGTACCCTCCTGTCAATCATCATGTCCTGCATGTAACGTCTGGGTCTAGTCCCTGTGTTTGTGATTACAATCGGTTGAATTCCATCCGACCAATCAGAGAGCGCGGGAGGCGGGTGTTGTAGTTAGATGTGGGTGAGGTCAGGAGTTTGCGCCGAACGGGCAGGTTGTAGTTTGGCGAAGATTGCGATAGTAAAGTATTCTGGTCTGGTTCTATCAAGAAACTGAAGCCGGAGCAAGAGGAATGTTTAGCAAACGTAATCACTGCAAAGATTGTGGCGCTACTTCCCACGGGCTCCGTTAGCAGCAAAGGAGATGGCTAAAGCTAGGCTAAATGCTAAATGCTAACGACTCACTCGGGCTCATTACATACGCCACAGTAAACTCAGATCCAATGGTTTCAATCTGCAAAAGGAGTTAACCCCTCCCACCTGTTAACGGAGTCAATGGAGCAAATCCAGACCTTAGTATGAAATGAAATGTGTACTATGGTGTGGTACGACCAGGGTAGTTTTTTGCCATTCTTTTAGAAGTTTGTCGATAACATCCTTGTTCTGTCCAACATGACTTTACATTACTTCCCAAACGTCTCTCTGTCTTCTCTCTGCAACTGAAGAAGGTGAGGAGGCAGCTTCGTCTCTCTCAGTGCCTTCTTCGCTGCAGCTCGGAAAAAATAAATTATAAACACATTTAATTAAAATGAAAATGCGCCGCTATTCAAAGTTAATCCTAATTTATTCACCTTAATTGAGCTCCCATTTACTTTCCCAACGGCTGCAGCGCTGTTAATAAATAAGCTATTGTCTGGATGCCGCCAAGCATTTAGGAAATCCTACTATGCGCTAACATTTCACCTGCTTCATCATCAGCAACAACCCCCAGGATCAGACAAACAGGAAAGTCTGCTGTGGTTCACGAGACGAAGGCCACAGGACGAGATTGAGGCAGCCACGTGTCTCTCAGTCTGCCCCAGGACAGATCTGGCGTCTGTGTGCTACTACCAGACCTCTGTGTGCAAAACCAACTTTAATTCCTGACATTTTTGACTTTTTGATGTTGCCAAGTAAAATATGTGTAAATTACTTGCAAAACCCAATTGATTACAATATATTTTGACTGTGATTTCAACATATTTTTGGCAATTTAACTCCCAGGTGCAGATCGTAGAGGAGTTTCTGGGTTTAACTCTGTCTAACGACCTGAAATGGATTAAAAACACTGACCGAGTCGTTAAGAAAGCGTCTCTACTTTCTGCGAAAACTTAGAGAATTTACCACTAACTCTAAGATTCTGCTTAACTTTTATCGCTGCACCATTGAGAGTTTACTTGTTGGTTCTGTGTCTGTGTGGTTTGGAAACATCACAGATAAAGAAAAGAGAGCTTTAAACAAGGTGCTCCGCTCTGCAAAGAGGACCGTGGGCTGTGAGAGACCAGAGAGAGACCAGAGAAAGACCAGAGAGAGACCAGAGAGAGACCAGAGAGAGACCAGAGAGAGACCAGAGAAAGACCAGAGAGAGACCAGAGAGAGACCAGAGAGAGACCAGAGAGAGACCAGAGAGAAACCACAGAGAGACCAGAGAGAAACCAGAGAGAGACCAGAGAGAGACCAGAGAGAGACCAGAGAGAGACCAGAGAGAGACCAGAGAGAGACCAGAGAGAGACCAGAGAGAGACCAGAGAGAGACCAGAGAGAGACCAGAGAGAGACCAGAGAGAGACCAGAGAGAGACCAGAGAGAGGGCCGTGGGCTGTGAGCTTCCTGTTCTGGAGGTTCTTTATAAATCCAGACTTTTAAACAAAGCTCTTAGGATTGTTAACGACTCTTCTGGCCACCCTGGGAAAGCCATGTTCCAGCTTCTTCCTTCTGGCAGAAGATATCGTTCTCTGAGATGCAGGACATCTCGATATGCTAACAGCTTCTTCCCACGAGCTGTTATCAGTCTGAACAGAGCACTTTAATGTTCTTGTTCTTTGTATTGATACTGTTTTAGTCGATCGATTTCACAGTGACATTTGTGTGTTTTATTTGGTTTTTTTCTGTACTTTTAATGTTTTATGTCTGTATTTGTCTGTGCACACTGAAGACTTTTGCTAATATATTCCAATGTGGTGTTTTTACTGCAAATGGCAAATAAAATGAATCTGCATCTGATCTGAATCTGAAGTTGTGGTGACTTTATGCTGCTTACTTTAACTCATTGAAAGCCGTTGAAGTATTTGTCTGAGACTGGTGATTTCTTTCAAACTTCCCTCTATTTGAGTGGGGATTACAGGAGAACAGAACTAGCTAGAAACAAACTTATTTTTGCTGATGAAAGTAGACAGTCCAATCATTCAGAATCTGGTTTCATATTTCACGCAGTCAAAACACACAATATTCTGTGGGTCTTGAAAGTCAGTGAAGGCCTCAAAAACAGTTGGCAGTCGATGAGTGAACAGAGACAGTTCAATTCAAAGAACGGCCGGAGTGGTTTCGCCAAACTGTAAATATACGAACAATGAACAAGTAATATTTGGTTACTGGGAAAAAATCTACTTAAATGACTGTAGTATCTGACGTAAGAATGAAGTTGGGGTTCACATGTGGGTCGAGAACACAGCTGCAGCCGTCTGTGAGTGGGACTGGATCTATCCTTCTGTGGTTCTCCCAGAGGTTTCTAATATTACCCACTGGGCTGTTTCCTGCTGAAGAACGAGCGTCTGGGGATTCTGTGGGAAATTCATCCATTTACTCAGTTTCTACGAACACTGGTTAAATGGTCACGATGAAAAAACACTGCTGTTGTTGTTGCGAAAAGGTCCTTGGTGCGATTCCAACTGTTTTCAGATATGTGCAAATGTCAGGGATTATGTTGTTGGCTTTGTGGTTTTTATGTTCTGAAATAAACATGTTAATCCACAGATTCATCCGTTGATCCATCTCCAGACTTATCTGTGGAGTTTGCTTGTTCTCCCCGTGTCTATGTTGGGTTCCTCCAGGTGCTCCGGTTTCCCCTACATCAGACCCAGACCCAGACCAGCTTGACCATATATGGAGCAAAAAAAGATGTCTCCTCCAGCTCTGGTCCTGACCAAGCCAAGCCCCATTATCTGGTGATGGATTCCCGGGCGCTGTTACCACGGCGACCACTGCGCTTGTGGCATCAGGATCCGGGTCAAATGCAGAGGACAAATTGCCATACGGGGATCAATAAAATGCAGATTTAAATGTATACGTTTGCATTTACTGGTCATCCTTCTCAACACCTGTAAGTACTGCGTCTCGGGGGTATCTAGTTTACTGTAACAGCCCCCAGAGCATAAACTCGCCTCTTCTGATGAACTTTTTGTTATGGTGTGGATTTCATTTTTGTATTTTTGTTATATTTTGACGTTTGTTATCTGTGAATTAGTTTTAGTTTGACCTGTCCTGTGTCTGTGTCTGTTTGTACCCTGTGCTCCTGTCCCCCTTGTGCTGGTCCATTGTGTTGTCAACGTCCTGTCTTGTCTTGTTCATGTCTCTGTCTGTTTCCGTCCTGTTCCTGGTCCTGTTTTGGTTTTGGATTTTGAGTTGGTTTCATCTGGACTTTTTTATCATTAAACCCTTATTTTTGGCATTCCTGCAATTTTGGGTCTTCATTCACTTAATCACATGACACTTTTAGAATTTTCTGTAGACCTAGTTGATTTTTGGAACACATAAAAGCAAAGCAAGAGTTTTTTGACAAGGGCTTTAGTCACAATCTCGATAAAAACAGTGACACAGACAAAGAGACCCGCGGCACAAAGCCTTTAGGTGTCGTGCAAATGGTTTTCAGAGTTACCAACATCTCATCTCTACATTTTCACTTCCTCCCATTGTACAAAACACTCTCCTTCCAGTCATCAAGTCCTCAAAGCTGGTTCCTAATTGTGATTTTAAAGTCTGTGGATTGTTCTTGAACTCTGGCCCGTTTTGTCACCGCAGCAGGAGCAGAATAAACTCCTGCTTCTCATTAGCAGACTTTTCCCTTCATTACCCTAATGTCACCGCTTCGGCTCTTTCTTCTCCCGCTCTGAAAATGTAATTGGGTTTTTTGTGCAGATTGTTTCTGAATGTGGAATTATGAAAAGAGAAATTTGAACCATTTCTCTCGATTTGCTTTTAAAACTCTGAATTGTGTTCATGTTGTTTTGGTGAGAAGTCAGAGCAGAAGGAATTGGTTGAATTCTTAAACGGTAAAGCCTTAAACGGTTTGTATTTAACACAAAAAAAAACCTCAAATAAGTGAATGACATAAAGAAATATTCTTTCTTTTATCAGGATTTTTCAAGTCTTGTGATCTTGAAAACCACATTATGTCATAAAACCATGTTCCTCGTTCTTGGCTTTAAAACATTCTGGTTCTATCTCTCGTTTTCACAGGTTTTTAGTCTCTGTCACATCTTTGAGTCGCTCCTTTGCCAAAAGACACAGCAACAGATTACATTAACAAAACTTCTGTTACTGTGGGGAAAGGTGTTCGATGAACCAGAGTGTGAAAATGTCAGTGTTGCATCACTAGTTACAGAACAAACAGACTTTGAGCTTTGTGTTTAGTTTAAGTGTCATTAACTCATTGACTGCAGCCGTTTTTGATGCATCACTGACTTTCAAGACCCACAGATTATTTTGTGCTCTGACTACGTGAAATATGAAACCAGATTCTGAAAGATTGGACTGTCTACTTTCATCAGCAAAAATAAGTTGGTTTCTAGCTAGTTCCGTTCTCCTGTAATCCCCAGTCGAATAGAGGGAAGTTTTACAGAAACCACCGGTCTCAGACAAGTACGTCACTGGCAGTCTATGAGTTAAAGCGCCCGGACCATGCACTGCACATACATGACTAAACAATATTCCACAGTAACCACCTCTTACAGGATAGTAATGAGAAGCACACATTATACATGAATAATAAGTATAGCGCAACTCAATACTTAACAAAATAAAATCTATATCTTTAATTTAGTGACAAAAAAAATATTAAAGTACTGACTCCCTCGTGTAAGAAACTGTTTGTGACCATCTGCAGATACATCAGTAACACACTCATGGCTCTGTGGGTTCCAATATTCACAGTGATGATGTCCTTGGAAGAGTCTTGCCCAAGGACACAAGAGCAGAGCCTGTTGGAACTGGATTATAGAGTCCAACCTTTGAATCCGTGGTGTGTGAATCTAAGACTGCAAATGAAAATCCTTATCAACGTTTCCAATCTTTTCATTAGCGTTCTTATCGTGCGGTCGGCAGAAGGCATTATACCAGGAGCCTTCATTATAAACAGTTGTCATTGAACCGCAGGTCGCCCTCCATCGGCGTTCCTCCGTGTTGTGGCGATCAGACTGTGATCGTGGCGTCTTCCGGGGGCGGCGTCCTGCTCCGTGCTCCGTGAGCTCGCAGGCCTCCTCCATTTGGCCCCAGGCTCAGCATCTGCACACATCTGCAGCGCTCTATCCCCCAATGTCTCGTTATCTGCACTATCGCTGCTTAGTGATTTATTTACCTGCTTCACACTCGGCTCAGCGAGAGGACGGCCCGGGACGAGAACAACAACAGGGGCGCAGAGGGGAGGGGGGGTGGGGGGGGTTGCTTTATGAGGCCAAGAATGAGTAAATCCATTGTCAAAGAGATGGTGAGTAGAAACAGGTTGATTAGATTCACACAAACATCTGATGACCAACACACCATGGACTTCACACCGAGCAGAAGATTCTTTGCCTTTGGAGAAAACAGTTAAAAGTGAAAAGAATTGGGAGAAACCAAAGTGAGGACCTCGCAGCTGGAGTCCAAAAATCAACAACTGAACGCGACTAAAACCACTGCAGGACGATGAGAAAAGCCTTGTTTACGGCCGTGTTTTTACATCAGCAAAATGACAAATCAAGAACACATGTAAGAATGTATTTTTGGGTCAGATCGTCAAGTCAGGTCTGAAAGCTTTAAATGCAGACCCTGGAATTCACAAAAAGATCATATGGCGTCTGCTGACATCGAAGGGAAGCAAGACAACCACATCTATCAGTCGGCTCCGTGCCACTTTAGGACAAGAGCTGGAGTCGAGTCAAGCTGGTTACTCCCAAAAAGGACATTAGTTTAAAGACCTTATGCCGGGTTTAAAAAAAACAATTTGTGGATATCAAAATTGCATGATAATGTCGATCTGAAATAGATTCTGGCTAAAAAATTCCTATATTTTATATAGGAATTTGTTTTTCATGAATTTAAGCTGTCTATGCTCTAACCTGTGTGTGACGTCACAGCGGGTAACGCCCATGCATTGAAAACCATGGATCTATGCCACAGGACTGCCTTTTCTCTCTTCTCTCCACTGATGCCCAACACAATACTGCCCTCTACAGGTGACAATTGCTCACTACACATAAATTGCCGTTTTGAGAGTGAAAATGTGTCTGAGATGGGATTTGAACCCAAGTATCTGGATTGGCAGTCCATCGACACAACCACTGGACTATCTCAGTGACAACAAAGTGTTATAATCTGGTACTAATCTCATACTCTCTGTACACGGCCTTGTCATCTTGAATATCCGCGAAAAAAGAACGAATACCAAATTGTCAACAACTTACAGCGTTGAAACGTACCCGCTCTGACGTCACCAAGGGCTGTGAAGTTTTTTCGTCTCTAAGGGCGTTGCTATGGGGTTATTTCGATTTGGGGGGGTCAGACAAAAAAAACAACTGATTTTGAAACCTTTAGTAGTTCTCTTCTAATATAAAATGGTATTAAAACTGTATTTCTAAATAAATCAAACCCGGCATAAGGTCTTTAATGTCTTTTGCACAAACATTTTCATCATTGAAGGGACTGCTCTTGTTTGTTGTTCAGATGGACTCTTATATAATGTGAATGTTCCAAAGTATGAACCTCACGTGTGGCCAAAAGACACCAGTGCTTTTTCGAGGTTTGAATCCTGATTACTGGAAACTTTCATAGATTATTGTAAAGCTAAGATTGTCATTGTTGGGAAATGTGTCTTCTGCATTTGACCCATTCCACTCGCCTCCTTCAGGGGCAGTGGTCAGTGAAGTACAGCGCCTGTGGACCATCAGAGGCTGAAGCTCTTGGTCAGGACTGAAGCTGGAGGATTTCACTGTTGTACATGTTTATAATGGTAAACACATGTTATACACACATGGATAACATGCAAACTCCACTCTCCGCCCTGTTCTGACTGGGCCTTGAGATGCAATAATGCTAACCACTCTGCCACTGTTCTGCCTTTCATTGATTAAACAAAAGACACAATAGTAGCAAACAAAAACATCCTTCTCCTGCTCGTGTGTCAGACTTGTTGGCAGCAGCTGCAGAGGTTCGGGTCAGACCAGAGGTGCAGGAGCAGAAACCGGCCCGAGAGGAGCTGCTTTCAACCAGTGCCAGGCCTCACGCTGACACTGGGAGCTCTGCCTCTGCCCCCTCCTGCCCCCGGCCCTCCTGGATGTGGGTCTTAGCACCACATCTCCCCTCGCCACACTGCAGCTTATACTGGGAGCCACACAGACGTTCATGAAGATATAGTCCACAGAGTGCCTCCTGTGCTCCTGGGCGCAGTCGGCTTTCTCTCCCCGCCGCTTCAGAACGTTCATGTGCAGCCAGGACAGTGGGACGCTACCATCCACACAGACATGTTCACAGAGTCACGACACTGCTACACTTAGACCACGTCTGTGCAAAAGTTTAGACAAAGTTATTGGACTCACAAATGCAAATTCAATGAAAGACACAAAGTTAGTTTTACTGGGCTCATAATGCAGATCCAGCCCAGATTTCACAGCATTTATGTAATTTACAAATTGATGGGGGAAAGATTAAGAACACTCTGATGTCGGTATGTTTTGTATCATCCTTTCAATAGAAATATAAGATAAGAAAGATAGACTTTGTTGATCTCTGATGGAGAAATGTATAAGTAACATTTGGCACAGACAGAATCACTCAGATTGAGAAGTGTAAAACATGTTAAAGGCAGAAAATATAGTCTGTGCAGGATATAATTATGTACAGTAAAAGGGGCAGAAAGAGTGGAAATAGCTGAGCATTAGTATGGTATAGTATGGTATGGTATGGTATGGTATGGTATGGTATGGTATGGTATGGTATGGTATGTTTTTTTTATTTTTACAGGGACAGTGTACAATAAACGTTAGCCAAAAGGAGAGATGCATTGTATCGGGTTGTAGAAGCATTGCTAATTTACACCTGTAGTCCCTGACTTAAAGTGACTTATTGTACAGTCTGACAGCTGACAAGATTTACTTAGAAGTTTCTCAACGCCTTGATGGTTCATGTCTAAGGTTTTACACAATACCTTCTCTTGTTATAAAAACGTCTCGTCTCGTCACACATCGTATTTCAAATTAAACTAAAATATTCAAATGTCACCAATTCTTTCAGTGGGAAAAGTCATATTTGGCCTGATCAAGGTCTTGGGAGTCGGAGCTAAATGAGCCTTTTAATGTCACTGAGGAGAAAAGTGGGCGATCTCTCAGTTTGGCGTGGAGTGGGTCGGTCGAGCGGCGGGGCCTGGGCTTGACAGAGTGTGGAGGTTTGAAGAGGCAGGAAACCCGGTGACCTTTCCTGGTTCCTGACTCTCTGACTCCATTGCCCTTTTGAAAATGCTAATACCAAACGGGTCTCTACCAAACAGCACCTCGGAGAAAGGCCTTGGCGCGAGTACGTGGACGGGCAGCCGAGCGGCGTGTGCTCAGGAGGGCACCGAGTCAAGCTTCAGGATTAAAGCACTCGCTAAAATGAAACTGGCAAATGTTATTACTGAAATCTGACTTCTTTTGGCGAGAAATCTTTTTTGTGCATGGAATATTCAACCTGTTTGCTGTTCAAAGAGAGGGATGATTAAGCAAGCAGTGTAACATCTCATCCTAACCTCTCTGTATGTGTTCTGATCAGACACAGATGTGAGAATCTCAGGCCGTGTCCAGAGACCAACCATCCACTCAGTTTTCTTCATATTTTTCTGTTGCCGGGGTTACGGAGTCCCAGTCGCTCCAGTGTGTCCTGGGTCATCCCCCGAAGCCTCTGAACAGGGGTACATGCCGGAGACATCAAAGCAGACGTCCAGAATGCATTCCTTTTTCTTTTTATTAATATTTTGTTTAGTAAAATAAATAAATAAACACAAGAGACAGGACCTTGAAGACCAAAAAAATAAAATAAAATTCAACAAGCTACAGTACACAACAAGACACAAAACATCTTCAAACGAGAGGGAGGGGAGGAGGGTTAACATCACAGTCTTTCCATGACAAAAGGACATAAGAAATGCCTCTGTAATTGTCGGTAATTAGTCAGCAAGCCGTCCTGGAGCCCATCACGATAGGTCATCAATAGGCATTAAGCAAACATCATATTTACGCTTGAATTAGCACCTTTGATAACGAAATCGAAACAACAGCAAACAGAGCTTTTACCGAGCCAACACCACATTCTTTGATCCGACCCATTCTCAGGCATCTGTTATGAATGCCTGAGCCACCTCTACGTCCACTCGATGTAGAGCTGCTGCTCCTCTGTCACTGAGGGGTCAGCACAGAGAAAGAACAGATAAGAGTTTGGATCCTGTGTTGCATCAGAGAAAATACATGTGCTGTACCTCCCTCCCTCCTGTATTCTCGTACAGGCCCTAAATCACGACAGCAGTTATTTCAGAGGACTAGGAATGAAGAGCACACAGCACAAGACAAACTCTAATCTAAAATAACATCTTTAAAGACAGTGCTGTAGTCTGTTCATTGCTATTCACCCATTGTCCCATTGTCTGTTTCATGGCGCGATGTCCTCGTTCTACAGTCTGAGTCCTGCACCGCGTGGCCTTGGTCCTCGTTCTACAGTCTGAGTCCTGCACCGCGTGGCCTTGGTCCTCGTTCTACAGTCTGAGTCCTGCACCACGTGGCCTTGGTCCTCGTTCTACAGTCTGAGTCCTGCACCGCGTGGCCTTGGTCCTCGTTCTACAGTCTGAGTCCTGCACCGCGTGGCCTTGGTCCTCGTTCTACAGTCTGAGTCCTGCACCGCGTGGCCTTGGTCCTCGTTCTACAGTCTGAGTCCTGCACCGCGTGGCCTTGGTCCTCGTTCTACAGTCTGAGTCCTGGATCTACAGCCCGTCCGTCCGTGGGAGAGGAGATCCCAGTGTTCTCTATTCTTTGTGTTGAACTTTTTGATTCTCTGATCTGTGTCGTAGATTTCAAGGGTTTTGTTAAGTCCTCTGTTGTAAGGACTGTTGTAGCCTGGCCTTATCCATCCGTACACTCCGCTCAATCATCATTTCACTGCATGTAACGTCTGGGTCTGGTCCCTGTGTTAGCGAATACAATCAGTCGTATTTCGACCGGCTACTCAGAGAGCGTGGGAGGCGGGTGTCGTAGGTTGGTGCCGGTGACGTCAAGAGTTTGCGCCGAACGGGCAGGTTTACTATCGCGAAGAATGCGATAGTAAAGTAATCCGGTCTGGTTCTATCAAGAAATTGAAGCAGGAGCAAGAGGAATGTTTAGCAAATGTAATCACTGGTCAAGATTGTGGCGCTACTCCCCACGGGCTCCGTTAGCGGCAAAGGAGATGGCTAAAGCTAGGCTAAATGCTAACAACTCACTCAGGCTCACTACATACGTCACAGTAAACTCAGATCCAATGGTTTCAATCTGCAAAAGGAGTTAACCCCTCCCACCTGTTAACGGAGTCAATGGAGCAAATCCAGACCTTAGTACGAAATGTAATTTGTGCTATGGTGTGGTACAACCAGACTAGGACTGTTGTGATTTATTGACTTAAAGTGGACATATCGTGTTTTCAAATAATTGATTTTTACATCTAAATCATTAATTTGTGGCCTATATAAAGCGTAACTGCAATGCCTGGGTCTGAGTCTCATTATTTGTAGCTCCACGGGCCTTTCTTTTACACCTGTTCTGAGGTGCGTCTGAGAGCAACCTGTTTTGGTGCTGTCTCTTTAAATGCAAATGAGGCGCTTTTGACCACGCCCCCATCCAGGTGACACAGGTTCAACTCCACCCCGAGCGGCCATTTTTGTAGATACTAAGCACAGATACAATTATCTCATAGAAACTTCTCATTACATCGCAAACATGAAGCAGGCCTTCCTCATTGACTGAAAGCAAATGTTAAGTTTCATTCTTAGTCCAGTCTTATTATCGACTCTTCTCTTTTTAGCTTTGGGATCCATGCACACAGTCAAGGCAAGGAAAGGAAAGTTATTTATATAGCACAATTCATACACAAGGCAATTCAAAGTGCTGAACAAAATATGAAAGCATTAAAATCATAAATAATCACAGAACATTAAAAAGAAAGATAAAAATATAAAATCCCTCAGTTGTAGCACAGCTAAACAGAACTGTCTTTAACCTGGTTTTAAACATTGTCAGAGAGGAGGCCTGTCTCACATCTTCAGGAAGACTGTTCCAGATTTTAGCAGCATGAATCTGAAAAGCCTCCCCATGTTTAGTCCTGACTCTGGGCACTAACAGGAGTCCAGTCCCTGTGCTCCTCAGAGTCCCAGCAGGAGGCCAGTCCCTGTGCTCCTCAGAGTCCCAGCAGGAGTCCAGTCCCTGTGCTCCTCAGAGTCCCAGCAGGAGTCCAGTCCCTGTGCTCCTCAGAGTCCCAGCAGGAGGCCAGTCCCTGTGCTCCTCAGAGTCCGGGCTGGTTCGTATGGTATTAACATGTCACTAATATATTTTGGAGCGAGGCCATGGAGAGACTTGTAACAAGCAGAGCTCACACGCCGGTTTGTTTACAACAGCGGCCGCCTGGCGCGGGCCTACGTCGCAGGATAAGACGCACTACGTGGACAGAAATGTTTAAATTGAATATTACTTATGCACAATTTTACAGCATTTAAAAACGTTAAGAACGTTTTTCCTTCTACAGAAGGAAAAAGACGCATGCACCTCCGGAGCCGCAGGTTGCCGACTCCTAGTTTATACAGTATGTGGAAGCAAATACTGTAGAGGATCAGGATATGTGCAGTTTCAACAATAAAATAAAATGCAATAGTCTACATTAAAAGAGAGTAATGAACATGTCTCAGAGTGAAGGAGGTGGACACAGACAACACTATTGTTTGTTACAGGGATGAGAATTGGTCAAAAAAGACTGAAATGCATATTGTCAGCCATTTGCTGGCTCTAAATCTGTTTAATTTGTTCACAACATATTACTTTTGGGCTCAAACATGAACTTTTAATGCAATGCAAAATTTAGGTATCAGAGCTTTATTTAGGGCGTTTAATCGCGCTTCGAGAGGAGAGGGAGACGCGGACTGTTTCCTGCAGCAGTGTATTTATTGGGTGCACAGATTACTCAAAGACACGCATGGTCCTGTGCGCGTTTATGGGGTTGGGTACATGGCCACGTTGAGGCTGCGCGCTCAGCCACAACACGGTGGAGCGTCTGCGAGCGGCTGGACGCTCACAGCCTCTCGCAGCCGCTGGACGCTCACAGCCTCTTGCAGCCACTGGACGCGGAAGCTGCTCATTACAAAGCGGCCGCAGATGCCCCGGAACACTGCGGCCGCTGAGGTGGCGGAATCCCGTTCGAGTACATACAGCAGGTGCCCCGCGGATACGGGCGCCCCGCTCCAACAATTCTCAACGGATTTACACTTTTCATAAACATGTGTTTTGTATGAGGCAGACAGACCGGCCCAAATATGGGCATCGGCCCTTTGGGCATTGCCCGGTACGCCCGATGGCCAGTCCAGCCCTGTACATGTTTGCTGGCATCCTTGAGCTTGGACTACAAATTCGAAGTGATGCACAGTAGAGGAGGGCTGGGCCGAAGTGTTTTGTTAGACGCCCATGCCCTTATATGGCATTCTCGCTGCAAATACTGTGACGTAATAATTCCAAACACGTAATAGAGAACGGCAAAATCAGAACGGGTTGAAAAATCTTAACCAAACAGAATATGAAGTGTTCTCTGCAACCCATGAAGAGACTGATTTCAACTTTTTTGCACTTCTAGAGGCTCCAACTACACAACATAAGGCATTTAAGGCACAAAAAGTGGATTTTTCATGATATGTCCCCTTTAAACACAGACGTATATGATCGGATTCAAACCTCCTTCACGTGGACGACGCCTGAAATACCCTTGGCCTTAGATTCTAATGGATTGATGAAACTCTTAATGCTACTTTAACGATTGAGTGATTCTCTGATGTAATTTGTGACACTGACGATACATGATTGAATTCTTGAACAATTATTTCTGTAAACACAACATTATTTATATTATAGATCAGCCGCCAATCTGACTTTACATTAACTCATTCACTGCCCATGACGACAAAACTCGTCATGTTGAATAGTAACGCTCACTGCCCATGACGAGTTTGACGAGTTTTTCGTGTTATTACACGGGAGGCTACAGTAATGTCTGGCGCACCTTGTGAATGACCCACAATACTGATATATAGTGCAAATGTACCTGTAATGATAAATCACCACCAGTAGGATGCAGTATTGCACCACAGGAGAGGTCATAAGTCAGTGGAGAGAAGGAGGAGGAGTGTGGGAGTGTTTGGAGAGCGTGCTGCTGTAGCAGAGCGATGATAGCGTAGCATTGAGACGGATCAGCGATCTAGTTTAGCGATAGTATAGCAAGAGTGATGGCGAAAAAGAATTGTTATAAGCAGTGTACACTGCTTCAGAGATTGACTCGCGGATCAGTGAGTGAGGTCGAGAGGGGAGAGAGTGGAGACCCCGGTGGAGGTCCGTATCTGCAGCTACATTTGCGCGGAGCAAGAGCAGAGACACACCTTCCGCCTCTCCAGCGTATCAGCTGCTGTTGTTACTGATGCCTCGGATTCGTTCAGCAAACCTGATCATGATTTATCGGACACACTCACAAACACTCACACGCACTCACTCACTCACGCACACAGACACTCACTCGCACACTGACATTCACACACACAGACACTCACGCACACAGACACTCACTCGCACACTGACATTCACACACACAGACACTCACGCACACAGACACTCACTCGCACACTGACATTCACACACACAGACACTCACTCACACAGACACTCACTCGCACACTGACATTCACACACACAGACACTCACGCACACAGACACTCACTCGCACACTGACATTCACACACACAGACACTCACTCACACAGACACTCACTCGCACACTGACATTCACACACACAGACACTCACTCACACAGACACTCACTCGCACACTGACATTCACACACACAGACACTCACGCACACAGACACTCACTCGCACACTGACATTCACACACACAGACACTCACGCACACAGACACTCACTCGCACACTGACATTCACACACACAGACACTCACTCACACAGACACTCACTCGCACACTGACATTCACACACACAGACACTCACGCACACAGACACTCACTCGCACACTGACATTCACACACACAGACACTCACGCACACAGACACTCACTCGCACACTGACATTCACACACACAGACACTCACGCACACAGACACTCACTCGCACACTGACATTCACACACACAGACACTCACGCACACAGACACTCACTCGCACACTGACATTCACACACACAGACACTCACTCACACAGACACTCACTCGCACACTGATATTCACACACACAGACACTCACTCGCACAGACACTCACTCGCACACTGATATTCACACACACAGACACTCACTCGCACAGACACTCACTCGCACACTGATATTCACACACACAGACACTCACTCACACAGACACTCACTCGCACACTGACATTCACACACACAGACACTCACGCACACAGACACTCACTCGCACACTGACATTCACACACACAGACACTCACGCACACAGACACTCACTCGCACACTGACATTCACACACACAGACACTCACGCACACAGACACTCACTCGCACACTGACATTCACACACACAGACACTCACGCACACAGACACTCACTCGCACACTGACATTCACACACACTGACATTCACACACACAGACACTCACTCACTCGCACACTGACATTCACACAAACACACACTCAAATTCACATGCTTCATTCTATTTTATACATCTATAGTTTTATTGATCTTTGTGTTGTTGTTGTTTGACGTTTTGGTTGATGGTATAGAAGAAAGTTAAATTTTCTATCTGTGAATAAATTGCAATTGCAATTTGCCATCAAAAGTATTATTTCAGAGTCATGTTTTTTATAATTTTTGTAATGGAACAAGTGTGAAGATGTTTTGAGTTGTCACTAAAGCAGCAAAAATGCATCTAAAAGTCTATTTTCTGCTTGATATGTTCCTGTTTACATACAGCTCGTTTTCTCTGTTTTCTTGCTCAGACCAGGTGTTATGGGTGAAAGTATGCTTTGTTCTATGGCAAATAACGCAAGAACGGTAAGAGGTAGAAACAAACTGGTTTTTTCAGAGTAAAGCAGAGAGGTGAATCTTTAATTTGGTGCCCTTGGTGTTTACATCGTCTAAAAAATGAATATTCTGTGGCACTTCAAAGTTGGGTCAAATCACCTGAAATTGCTGGCAGAATGCACTTCTCAAATCTGAAAATGCCTGGCAGTCAGTGAGTTAACATAAGAACCACTATAAATTATTTAATTTCAACTCCATCCAATTCAATTTACCTTAGTATTGCCATAGATCCCAACGGCAGTCGTCTTGGAGGACTTTACATTGATTCGCCAACGACAGATCAGAGAATAAAACAATTTAAACTCGGGAAATTCAATAAAAACAAACACGTAGAAGCCGTTGGTCTATAAGGAGCAAAACTGTCAATAAATATTCATAAATGTCCATATATTTGTCATAAAGTCCCTGCCTTAAAGTGATAGTCTGGAGTTTGTCGGAAAAAAGAGAGAGGTACAAGATTTGAAAAAAATGACCCAAGCTCCTCCCCCTTCCGTTGTGATTGGTCTACACCTACGCTTCCGTAACAATCAATCAACACATTTAAATGTTAATCAGAGAACACATTATACATATACATTATTATTACACATGCACAGAGGTTTTCAGAATTATTTGTTTACGTTTTCATGAAAAAAATTATGTTTTAGTGCACAAAAAAAGCGATCGCGGCAAACCAGGAAGTAGATATTATCATGAATTGCACATTATAGGACTCATCTGCAGAGGATCTGATTATGGATATAGGTTCAGAATATAAAGGATCATGAATATAATTTAAGGCCAAGAGGTCAATTTAATACAATTCTTAAAATGTAGCGTGCGTTTAGAGTTCCTGACTATCACTTTAACTTTGCCTTTTATCAAACAAGACATGCTCGTTCCACTCTTACCTTTCACATGGACACACACTGTTTCTTAAGCAACACAAAAACACATCAGCCAAACCTAATTATTTGTGATTTTATTCATTCACCGGGCCTCCAAGGTGTGCGAAAGGCAATAGAAAGCATAATTATCCTAATGGAAGACCGAGATGCATTGGCCTTTGTAACACAAGCACCTCTTAACGGCCAAATCAATAGCCCACACTACGGCTGCTCCCTCGGCCCCAGGAGTGGATCGCCTCCATCTCGGCCGGATCGAGCACTCATGATCGTAATAAGCTGCTTTGATGCGGTTCACGTCGCCGCAAATAATGAGGCATCTTCGCTCACACCAAAACGCCATTACCTTTTCCATCTTTCTCTTTCGGCACAGGCCCCGCTAATGTGTCCCGGCAAGTTTCACTCGTCTCTGGGGTTTTCAGCGAGAGATCATTAGGGAGCAGCAGAGAGAAGGCTGCTGTACCTAAAAGTCCTCAGTATGGTTTAATATTCCCACTGACCGGAAGGAGGAGAAAACAGTTTATGGTCACATGGCGTTTGTCACGGCTGGTTGTGGAAACTGTTTAATCAGAGAGTGAAACAATTGAGAGAATTTGAATAATACGTTGGTTTTATAAAGAGCTTTTCAGGACACTCAAAGATGCGTCACATTCATTAATATTCACTCCATACACGGTGGTGATGAACTACTACTGTAGCCACAGCTGCCCTGGGGCACACTGACAGAGACGAGGCAACCAGTCTGTGCCATCGGCCCCTCCCACCACCACCAACCATTCACACACACACCAGACTCATTCTAATGTGGGGGAAGTGTCTTGCCTAAGGACACAGCCACAGCAGACATCAGAGGGAGTCGGTGGAGAGAGTCTAGTGGTGGGCTCGAACCCACAACCTTCAGGCTCAAAGGCCAATGCTCTACCGAGTGGCAGTTGTGCGATTGTTTGAGTTTTGTCAGGTTTGTAGTGCGATGCTTGAATTGGCAGCATGTCACATCGATGTGCATTCTGCTGACTATTAATTACAATAAATAATAAAAATAATAGTAATAATAATAATGATAATAATAATGATAATAATAATAATAATAATGATAATAATAATAATAATAATGATAATAATAATAATAATGATAATAATAATAATAATAATGATAATAATAATAATAATAATAATGATGATAATAATAACAATAATGATGATAATAATAACAATAATAATGATAATAATGATAACAATAGTAATAATAGTAATAATAATAATGATAACAGTAATAATAATAATAATGATAATAATAATAATAATAACAATGATAATGATAATGATAATAATAATAATAATAATAATGATAATAATAATAATGATAATAATAATAATAGTAATAATAATAATGATAATAATAATAATAATAATAATAATATTATTAATAATAGTAATAATAATAATGATAATAATAATAATAATAATAGTAATAACTAGAAACTTGCAATGGCTGAAGCCATTGCGATTGACTGCGGAACAGATCTAATGTGGAAATCTGCTAAAAAAAATCCTTGAAATCCTTTAAAAAGCCTTGAAACTGTTAAAATACTTGATAGATATTTGAAACTCCTGAAGTCCTTGAAATTGTTGAAACCTTTAAACTCCTGAAATCCTTGAAACTGTTGAAACATTGAAACTCCTGAAATCCTTGAAACTTTTTTAAACCTGGAAACTGTTGAAAGTGTGGAAACTCCTGAAATCCTTGAACCTCCTGATATCCTTGAAACTGGTTAAATTCTTAAACAGCTGAAATCCTTGAAACTACTGAATGTATTGAAAGTGTCCTTGAAACTGAAAAATCCCCTCACCGCTGAAACAATTTGGTTCCTGTAACTAAGGAAACCTGGTCTGTGGTCATTATCTGGTGGTGGTCTGAGTCTTCGTTTGGGTCTTGGTCTGGTGGTATAATGCAACCTATTAGGTTGCATTATACATGAAAAAACCCTATTAAGTTGCATTATACTGGTTTACATGAAAAAAACCCTATTAAGTTGCATTATACTGGTTAACATGAAAAAACCCTATTAAGTTGCATTATACTGGTTTACATGGAAAAATCCCTATTAAGTTGCATAATACTGGTTTACATGGAAAAATCCCCATTAAGTTGCATTATACTGGTTTACATGAAAAAAACCCTATTAAGTTGCATTATACTGGTTTACATGGAAAAACCCCTATTAAGTTGCATTATACTGGTTTACATGTAAAAACCCCTATTAAGTTGCATTATACTGGTTTACATGGAAAAATCCCTATTAGGTTGCATTATACTGGTTTACATGTACAAATCCCTATTAAGTTGCTTTATACTGGTTTACATGTAAAAACCCCTATTAGGTTACATTATAGTGGTTTACATGTAAAAATCCTTATTAAGTTGCATTATACTGGTTTAAATGTAAAAACCCCTATTAAGTTCCATTATACTGGTTTACATGTAAAAACCCCTATTAAGTTCCATTATACTGGTTTACATGTAAAAACCCTATTAAGTTGCATTATACTGGTTTACATGAAAAAAACCCTATTAAGTTGCATTATACTGGTTTACATGGAAAAATCCCTATTAAGTTGCATAATACTGGTTTACATGGAAAAATCCCCATTAAGTTGCATTATACTGGTTTACATGGAAAAATCCCTATTAAGTTGCATTATACTGGTTTACATGGAAAAATCCCTATTAAGTTGCATAATACTGGTTTACATGGAAAAATCCCCATTAAGTTGCATTATACTGGTTTACATGGAAAAATCCCCATTAAGTTGCATTATACTGGTTTACATGGAAAAATCCCTATTAAGTTGCATTGTACTGGTTTACATGGAAAAAACCCTATTAAGTTGCATTATACTGGTTTACATGGAAAAAACCCTATTAAGTTGCATTATACTGGTTTACATGTAAAAACCCCTATTAAGTTGCATTATACTGGTTTACATGGAAAAATCCCCATTAAGTTGCATTATACTGGTTTACATGAAAAAAAACCCTATTAAGTTGCATTATACTGGTTTACATGAAAAAACCCTATTAAGTTGCATTATACTGGTTTACATGGAAAAATCCCTATTAAGTTGCATTATACTGGTTTACATGGAAAAATCCCTATTAAGTTGCATTATACTGGTTTACATGGAAAAATCCCTATTAGGTTGCATGATTACACTGAAGTCCTTGAAACTGCTGAAGTCCTTGAAACTGCTGAAGTCCTTGAAACTGCTGAAGTCCTTGAAACTCTTGAAATCTTGAAACTGCTGAAATCCTTGAAACTGTTGAATCCTTGAAACTGTTGAATCATTGAAACTGTAGAAATGTCTGAAAGAGCTGAAGTCCTATTAAAATGCATGGGCCTATTAAAATGCATTGCAGAATTCTCAATGCAGATTTTTGTCCGATTGCGGAAAAACCGGAAATCGCTGAAGTCCCAAAAGTAATAGCAATAATCTCCCAAACATGTGGAACGTTTTGATGTATAACTTGTGGAAATTGTTGAAAATGTGAAAGCTGTGAAACGTGTCAAAAAAAATGACGGAATAAAGAAATACAAAACCAATGGTTGACTGCGGAAGGTTCCGCAGTCAATCAATAATGCATCAGTGCAGGTTAACACACACACACACACTGTCTGCTCACTGACATTCACTGAAAATGGGTTAAATTAAAAACAACCCATTTACAGTAAATAAAAGACAAAAAGTCCCAATCAGGGAACTAGTCTTTAGAAATATGAAAATCTGCTTTCTCAAGACCAGAACCACAAAAATGTAACAATTGAAGGCAGTAAAAACATTGTAATAATCACTTTTCCAGAAACAGGATATGAATATAATTTATAGTTTCATTAAGTGCTGCATTAAAAACACAGATAATCTCATATCATTGAAATCTTTGAAAACACAATCCATTCTTTGTGAATCTCTTACGAGGTTTGGCATGACCGTTGTTCCATGAGCATCAGCTGCATGTCGCTGGCCCATGCACAAGTGCTGCTGATTGCCTGGTTCATTACCCCCCCCCCCCCCCCCCCATCCTCCTGGACCCCCGACGAGCCCGGTCCTCCACCGAGCTGCATTTGGCCTTTGTGCGAGTGGAAGGAGTGGAGAGCGAGCGGTGGCGGTGTGGCTCTGCTCGCATCAGCTGATTCCCTCGGGCTCGCCGTGACGCACGCACACACACACACACACACACACACACACACACACACACACACACACACACACACACACACACACACTCAGAGCCATGGGAAAGATAGAACCGGGATTTATACAGAATCAGACACGACGCCATGACTCGGGGCTGGGGGCGGCGGTCAAGAGGGTCGGGTGAGCGGCGTGGAGTTTACGGGTCAAGCTCTCACTCGTTATGGCGATGGTCGTGTTTACCAAAAGGAAATGGATTCATCGCCGTTTTTCTAATGAAGTTGCTTTTGGCGTAATGCGTGTAAAAAAAATTATACAATTTTTTATGAAAATAAGTAAAATATTGCTTTGAATAAGAAAAATAATCTGGAAAATGATACTAGCCCCAAATGACTCGATTTTAGTATAAAAAAACATACATTTTAACGACTATTTACTTTATTAATTAAACATTTTTGACATTTTTTCTTCTTAAATTATAGCACACCAAACATATTTTATCCAAACAACAAGAAAAGTCTGTAAATAAGAAAAAAAAACGTAAAACTGGCTTAAAAAACTCACTGCTCAGACTTTTTTCTCTAATAGGATTATGAAGTATCTTAAAACTAGTAAAAAGCTAAATATTTATGATAATTTATGTTATTTTTAGTCAATAACTCTCACCAAGATTTGACTTTTCCCAGTGGACATAAACACTGCTCTTCTTTCAGCACATCCAGACCAAAGTCATATGAAAGACAACAAATCATGCCGTTAATATGAAGTCAAATTACGTGGAAACAAAGTGCTTCGGCAAAAAAGCAGATTATGTGTAATTGAAAGAGATTTCTTAACTTGCTCCAAGTTTTAATATCTCTGTGTGTTTGCCGGCTGAGCTCAGAACATCTATCCCACGAACACTTCCACCACCCCAGACACTTCACTTATTACCACGGATGAAAAATGTTTGTAATATCTCTTTCACCAAAGCCACATCAGCTTCATATTCACTGCCAGTTACAGCCAGGGCAATAGTTTAGACACCACAACAAATCAACCACGTCAGCAGCACCA
>OZ035838.1:36882328-37089828 GCA_964034765.1 Knipowitschia caucasica | reverse complement strand
CGATAATAAGACTGGACTAAGAATGAAACTTAAAATTTTGCTTTCGTCAATGAGGAAGGACTACTTCATGTTTGCGATGTAATGAGAAGTTTCTATGAGATAAATGTAACTGTGCTAGTAACTACAAACTGGCCGCTCAGGGTGGAGTTGAACCTGTGTCCACCTGGAAGGGGCTTTGGTCAAAAGCGCCTCATTTGCATTTAAAGCAGACAGCACAAAACATGTTTCTCTCAGACGCCACTCAAACAGGTGTAGAAGAAAGGCCCGTGGAGCTACAAATAATGAACTCAGACCCCGGCAATTGCAGATAGGCCCCAAAATAATGATTTAGATGAAACATCAATTAATTGAAAACACGATAGTCACTTTAAGAGTCCTCATACAAACATTTCCTTCCCTAGCCCCTTACCAAGTCCCAACATTAACGCTTTAAATTTACAAGTCACTGCTGATTGTTTTGCCACCAAGTGCTTTGACTCACATGATAAGGAGATGTTGTGGCCCTCAAACATGACATTGACCATCACAAATATTTGTTTTTTTCACAACGCTTTAGCAAGACAAACATACAGTCCTATGAAGGGTTGAATTTCATAACCCCAGAACCTTGGAGTAACCTTTACCGGGAGCTGAGGAGGTGATCCACGATATGGAACACACCCTCCGTCCCCCTTCTGATCGAGAGGGCCTACCACCCCGGTCATGGCCACACCATTGGCCAAGACAGTCCTACAAATGCAGAAACTTGTGGAGTGGAAGTATTCCTTCCCCCCCGCCCAACATTATCTCGATCAAGGGTCAGCACCCCACCACTCGACACAAATTGCTTCCCCCTCCTGAGGCGCCAAGACGGTTTCCAAATTTTTCGGGCCTGACCATAGTCATGCTCCATAGACTCTTCGAAATCCTCCCAGTCCTGGGTTTTTTGCGTGTGCAACAGCCCGGGCTGCGGCACGCTGGCCGGCCGGTACTGGACAGCTGCCTCAGGAGTCCCGAGAACCATCATGGCTCGATAGACACCTTCCGCCTGACGGATCCCTCTACTACCGGAGCCCACCACCGGGTTTTGGGATTTGTCGCCAGACCACACCAGAGACCTTAGCGACCCACAGCTACGAGCCACCGCATCGGTGAAAGAGGTGGAAAACATGAACATGGTCCACTCGGACTCGATGATCCCCCTCCTCCAACCGGGACCTGAACGAAACTCCCGGGGACCAATTCCATAAAATGTTTAATAAATGTTTTTTGATTGGTCAAAAAACAGTCGATATTAGAGAATATAGGTTCCAGCAGAATATATTTGAAATACCAATCACCCTAGATCCGCCTAACCACCTAACCACTGACCAGAGACCCCCTGAACCATCATTTCTGTATATGGTACAAATGGGAAGCCCAGTGTATTACTTCCAATCTGTGGCCTTCCTCTCAGGACTTGGAAAATATGCTACAGCTCAAAAAGCAATTAAAATGGTAACGCAGTCGTCATTACCACAATTTTCTTTGCTCAAATCCATTATCACCATCCTCCTCCCCACCTGGGCCTGAGCTGACAGCCTGGCTGCTCCCGAGACAGAGGAAATGAAATAACAAACGCACACCAGAGGACACTGCTAAAAAGCCGCTCTGGGCTCTCCATAATTAAATTTACAATTGAACCATGAGATTTGTTTTGACTTCATAACCATAATGCCATCAATCTGAACCGCCTGCTCCACTGCGAGAGAGGACAAGTGATAGTCCCCAGCTTACGAGACAATGAGGACGGGCCAGTAAATGTTAGAAGATCAAATTTAGATTTAGGGTTCTATCTTTCAGGAGTCTCCCCTAACATTATTGTCTTTGGGGCCATCACCTAAAGCCCCATTGGAACCCAAGATTCAGATTCAAGTTTATTTGCCGTAGCATAAAACCACTTGGAATACATGTGCACAATCCCCAGTGTGCACCAGACAAGTACATAAAAATAAAACAACCAACAAGAATTACAGAAGAAGTAAAGAAAAAATCATAACTGTGAAACTAATCAACAATACACCATACATGATCATTAAAGTCTATGCTCAGACAGATAACACTGAAAGAAGCTGGTCCCTCTCTCTCTGTCCTCACTCGGTCACTCTGGTCTCTCTCTGGTCTCTAAAGCCTAGTGTATACTTGCGCGGTGGCTTACTTAGCGGTTTGCGGTGGACTCGAACGTAAGCACAATTTGATGTTAAACTGGCGCGTTCCCCTTACGGAGTTTTTGAGGAGAATGTTGTAATCCCACAACAAAACCACATGAGGGCGATCACACAGGAGCGGTCCCATTACGCTGCTACTTTGGTCCTCTTCAAACAAACATAGCAAACACAGCTGTTTTGAGCTCAATTACACGTGTTTTCTACTGTAGTGTTTAAGTGATAGTTTTTTTATGATTCATTATTTTATAAGTCTTTCAACTGTGATGCGTGAATAAAGAACACAGTTCTTGTTGAAACATAGTTCTTATTAAATAGTTTTCAGCACAAACGCAAAAACACTAATAGTGGTAAAATATCTGGGACAAACATGAACGATTACTAGTGCAGAGGAAGCAACAAACGCAGCTACGATTCAAACAAGACAGGAACAGTGCAAAACAAACGACTGCACAATTTTATAAGCTGATAAATGTTAGATAGACCACAGTTATCCTGTATATCACTTTTGGCCCAAACTGCTTTTTCCTTTCAAACACAAAGCTTCTCTGCTCCATAGTGCCTCGTCCATTTCCCTGCATGCAGCCGTCCGTGCTTCCTTCCCAATACACACACACGGACCAATTCAATCCATCCAATCCCATCCACTTTTTTTATTATATAGCCAACATAATAAACAACAAAACTTCCAAAGTGCTGAACAACAAATAACAATAAAACCAAAACAATACAAATGATTCCACCAAATAAATAGAAATCAGCGGAGCTTCCTTACGAGCGACCCTTACGTAGTTAGAAAATTTTCGAGGGCCTATGCGTGACCAAACGCGTTGCGCAAGAAGAACTCACGCACCTCCGATAAGCTCTCCGCGCGCGCGAGTATAAACTAGGCTTAAGTGTATTTTATTTATTTTCTCCGAACGGCTCTCTAACAAAAACACACTTCTTTCAAAGTGAAAAACACATCCCTGAAACATTAATACATTTTCTTATGGCTCTGTGTGGGCCAGTTCTAATACTAATAAATATCATCCAGGGGGAAAAGATAATTCATTGGGTGCCGGACCTCTGCCCCCGGGCCTTGACTTTGAACACAAATCCATTGAAGGGAGAGAGAACAAGTCTCTACGTCTCTCTCTGAACTCTTGTTCATACTTTATAACTGCTTGTTGACAGAAGCTGGTCTCTCTCAGTCTGTCTCCTCCATCTGGTCTCTCTTTGGTCTTTCTCAGGTCTCATTTCTGTCTCTCTGTTGTCCTCTATCTCTCTCTGACTCACTGTCCTCTCTCTGGTCTCTCTCCTTTTCTCTCTCCAAGTTTCTTTCTTATTCCTGCTCTTTCCCGCTTTCTGTTCTCTTCGCTCTTCTCGCTCTGGGTCTCCCTCTCTCTCTGCGCCTCTCTGGTCTCTCTCTCTGGATCACTCTGGTCTCTCTGTGCCTCTCTCGCTGTTTCCTCTCTGTTCTCTCTCTTCTCTCTCTGGTCGCTCTCTCTCTCTGATCTCTCTCCGGTCTCTTTTTTTTTTTTCTCTGTGATGTTGACGAACCCCAGTCACAAAACTAACAAAAAACTTTGATTGGTGCAGCAATAAAGGATCAGCAGAGTCAGAGTTTGTGCACAAACAATAAGAACAACAATATTGGTTTGATCCTACTGTCATAGTTTTTATAATGAATGTGTGAACCTTATCTCCGATTGAGACCTAAATGTATTGTTAGTATTGTACAATAAAAACATAAAAAGCAGTTGTTAAATTACAGTGAATGAACTCTGTCCTATCACTTCAACCTTTGACATAAAAACCACAGATTCTGGGAATCGACCCGAAGTCTGCGCTCTTGGCACAACTATCGATCAGCGCGTTGCTCAAGGACACTGGAGCTCTAAACTATTTGGGCGGGTTAAAAATTGGCCGCTGTTATTGGCTCCGTGCTCCGAGATTTAATAAGGTAATATTGCCTCTGGATGAATGGCCTGTTTGTGATTCCCATAAACACACAGACTGTGAGCCTTGTTTGAGATGCTCAGGAACAAAGTTTGTGAAAACTCCTGATACGCCTTGTGTCCGGTTTCATTACAGCACTTTAAAGAGCTAATCTTATGCTACTGGCTTAATCAGGATTGTCCCCGGTTCATCTGTCTGGGGGGGGGGATTAGTGGGCGTAAACAAGAAACAGCTTTCATGTCGGTGACGGTGAAAGAAGAAAGAGGAGAGTGATTAAATGACCATGTTTGTCTGAACAGGAGAAACCTTAACAATGCTCTCATGTTTTGACTTAAGTGGCAAACAGGAGAGACTAACGCTGAAACGCACATTCTCTCGTTTTTCAGACGCAGGGTTCTTCAGACTAGAAGATCCTGGACGCGCCCGGGAGTTGGAGGACGTAGCCTTTGAACAAACAGAGTTTTAGCAGCGGCTTAAGAGTAAAGATCTTCACCAATACATGCAGCTTTGCAGCGTGTGTGAGTTCAGGGACAATTCCACGGCCTATAATAACAGCATGTATGTTTCACGGAAGGTGCCCTACGTTTATTTGTTTTATATTATAAAAAGGTTTTCCGCATCGGCGAACACACTCGAAGCAGTTGCATAAGTCCACGGGAGAATGAAACTCACATGTTAAACAAGCACTATGTCCCCCACAGTCAACCCTGGTTTAGTCCTGGTTTTAGCCTGGTGTAGCTCCTGATTTGGCTGTTTAACAAGTATGTTTCAGTCTACTCGCTTAGACCGCTAATGTCTCCGTGACCACTTTGCGGCTCCTCTGATGGTTTGCTAGCCACGAGCGACCCGAGGATAGTTCAGCAAAAGTCATCTCATGCTTCCTCCCCTTCGCCTTCCCACGCGGTCAGTGCAGTGCATTCCCGAGGACGCTGGCGTTTTGAGAGCTCAAACGCCCATCACTAATTTGACTTTGCATTGAAAAAGCAACGCAACAATGATCCGGTCTGAACGCGGCATAAGGGCAGTAGTGATGATCCAGGACACTCCACATTCAACAATATACAGTGGTGGCAAAAAGTATTTAGTCAGCCACGATTGTGCAAGTTCTCCCACTTAAAAATAATGAACAGTGGTCAGTAACTTTCATCATAGGTACACTTCAATCTGTGAGAACAGAAAGTAAAAAAAAACCAGGACTCCCATTGTAGGAATTTTTAAAGAATTTTATTTGTAAATAATGGTGGAAAAATAAGTATTTGGCCCCAATAACAGAAATTCAAAACGCAATGGAAGGAGGTTTTATGGCTCAAATCTCACTCACCGATCATGGCCACCATTCCATTCTTTCCTTACCACGGATCCAGCATCCTTCCTGTCCCCTTAGCAGAAAAACAGCCCCAAAGCATACTTTACCCACCCCCATGCATCACAGTAGGTATGGGGTTCTTGGGATGCAACTCTTTCCTCCCAATCACGACGAATGAGATTATACCAAACAGTTCATACTTTGGAATCATCAGACCGACATGACTTCTCCACCAATCCTCTGCTGATCATCCATTGTGCTCTCTGGCAAACTTCAGACGGGCCTGAAAATTCACTGGGCTATTCAGCAGGGGGACACGTCCGGGCCCTGCAGAGGTTTGGATTTGATTCCCATGTCGACGTAGAGTGTTACTGATGGGATCCCAGCTCTCGGCAGTGTCCTCTCACCCCGACCCCCCGTGTGGTTCTGGGATTTTTTGATCAACCGTTCATCAGAAATCATTATTGAACCCCACGGATGAGATACTTGCGTGGAGCCCAGATCGAGGGAGATTATCAGTGGTTGAAATATCGTTTGGGTTTACATTTGGGCTATCTTTCATACAAGATAACGAGTTAACCCCCTCCTAGGGCGCCACGGTCGACATAAAACAGGTGCCATTAATTACAGGTAACAGGTGGAGGACCAGAAGAGCTTTCTTAAAGAAGAAGTTACAGGTCTTGAGAAGCCCGAGAAACTTTCCCTGTGAAGTGACCAAATACTTATTTTCCACCATAAATTACAAATAAATTCATAATAAAATTCAACAATGTGAATTTCAGGATTTTTATTATCACAATCTGTTTCTCAAAGTATGACGTGTACCTATGATGAAAATTAACAGACCACTGGGTCATTATTTTTAAAGTGGGAGAACACTTGCCCACTCGGTGGCTGACTAAATACTTTTTTTTGCCCCACTGTATCTTGTTCGAAATGTTGGAGTGCCCTGATCATCACTACTGCCCTTATGCCCGCGTTCAGACCGGATCAGTCGTGTGCGATGGCTTTCAATGCAAAGTCAAATAGTGATGTGGCCGTTCGAGCCTCCAACGCACAAGAGCGTCTCCGGAATGCACGCACAGACCCGCGCTGGGAACGTCGAAGGGGAGGAACTCATGAGAATGACATTATGCTGGAACCTTTCTCGGGACGCTCGTGCAGCTAACAATCCAGAGAGCCGCAAAAGGTCACGGGAGACATTCGGCGGCCTAAGCGAGTAGACTGAAAATACTTGTCAACAGCCCAAACAGGAGCTACACCAGGACTAAACCAGGACTACACCAGGGTATGAACAGTGGTGGACATAGTGCTGTTATAAAAAACCATGTGAGTTTTCATAAGCTCCCGTGACCTTTATGCAACTGCTTTTCGAGTGTGATCGCCGATGCGGAAATTACCTTTTTAATAATAAAAAAAACGTATGGCGCACCTCCTGTGAACACATACAGCTGTTATAATAAAGTCCGTGGAAGTCCCTGAACACACACACCGCTGCAAAGCTGCATATTATTGAGAAGATCTTTTACACAATAATCCGCTAGCTAAACACTTTTAGCATCAAAGCAACTACTTCCACCACTCCCGGCGCGAACCAGACTTTTCTATCTGCAGACCCCTCTCGAAAACTAGAGAATGTGCGATTCAGCAGTTATTCTCTCCTAGTTTGCACTTAATCAAACAGAGAGCATTGTCTAAAGACTTCCTCCTGTTTCAGACAACCTTGTTCTTTAATCACTCTCCTCATTCTTCTTTCACCTCACCGACATGAAAGCAGTTTCCTCTGTTACGCACACTAATCCAGACAGAGAACCGGGACAAACCAGATTAAGCCAGAGCAAAGATTAGCTCTTTAAAGTGCGTAATGAACCGGCCACAAGGCGAAGCAGGAGTTTTTTCCCCAAACTTATTCTTGCATACTCAAACACGGCTCACTGACGTGTGTTTATTATGGGATCACAACAGGCCATTCACAGACGCAATTACCCTAATTAATCTCCTGAGCACGAGCAATAACAGCGGGCCATATTAAAAACAAAACCCCCCACATAGTAAGAGCTCCAGTGTCCCTTGAGCAAACGCGCTGATCGGATAGAATGTCCAAAGCGCAGACTTTCGGTCGATAACCAGAATCTGTGGTTTTTATATGTCAATGTAGACAGTGAAAGGACAGAGATCATTCACTGATAATTTAACAACTTGTCTTTTTATAAGGTTTTTTTATAGTACAAATACTAACCATACATTTAGGTCCTCAATCGGACGATAAAAGGTACACACAATCATTATAAAACTATACAGTAAATGAACACACCAAATTGATGTTCTTATTGTTGTAGCACAAACTCCTGACTGACTCTGCTGAACCTTATTGCTGCACCATCACAAAGTTTCTTTCTTTGTTAGTTTTGTACGACTGTGGTTCGACAACATCACAGAGAAAAAAAGGAGACCGCAGAGAGATAAGAAGAGAGAGAGCCGACCAGAGATGAGCAAAGAGAGAACAGAGAGAACAGCGAGAAAAAGAGAGCACCGAGAACCAGAAGTGACCATAGAGAGGAGACCAAGAGAGCAATAGAGAGAGCGAACCAGAGCGAGAAGAGCGGAGAGACACCAGAAAGCGGAAAGGAGCAAGAAAGAAAGAAACTTTAGAGAGAAAAAGGAGAGAGACCAGAGAGAGACCATGAGTCCCGAGAGAAGAGTTAGAGACCAAAGAGAGACCAGAAAAGAGACCAGAGAAAGACCCAAGAGAGAGACCAGAGAGAGACAGACCAGAGAGAGACCAGCTTCTTTTCCACAAGCAGTTATAATCTGGAACAAGAGATCAGAGAGAGACCCGTAGAGAGAACATGGTCTCTACTCATCAATGGCAAATGTGTCAAAGTCTAGGCCCGGGAGGCCAGGGTCCGGCTCCCAAATAAAAATATATCTTTACCCCCAGGATGATATTTTATTAGTATTAAACTGGCCCACACAGAGCCTAAGAAAAGAAATATAATGTTCCAGGGCATGTGTTTTCACACTTTGGAAAAGAAAGTGTGGGTTTTTTGTTAGAGAGCCTTATCGGAAAAAAAAAATAAAAACACTTAAGCCTAGGTTTATTATCCTCGCGGGGCGCGCGGAGCTTACGGAGGTGACGTACGTTCCCTTGCGCAACGCGTTGACACGCGCAAGGCCCTCGAATTTTCTAACTACGTAAGGTCGTCCGTAAGGGAAGCTCCGCTGATTTCTAATATTTGGTGGAACCTCATTGTAATTGTTTTTAGTTTATTGTTCATTGTTGTTCAGGCACTTTGGAAACGTTTTTTGTTTTAAATGTTCCTATATAAATTAAAGTGGATTGGATTGATTGCGATTGATTGGTCCGTGTGTGTGTATTGGAAGGAAGCACGAGCGGCTGCCAGCAGGGACCTGGACGAGGCCACTAAGGAGCCAGAGACATTTGTGCTTTGAAGGAAAAAGCAGTTAGGGCTCAAAGCCGGATATACAAGGAAACTGTGGACTAACTAACATATAATAGCTTATAAACGTGCAGTCGTTTGTATTTTGGGTGGGAACAGTACCTCGTCTTGTTTTGAAATCGTAGCTGCATTTGTTGCTTTCCTCCTGCAACTCCGTAAAATTCGTTCAGTTTTGTCCCATATTTTACCACTATTAATTAGTTTTGCTGTTTAGTGCTGAAAAACTATTTAATTAATAACAGATTTTCCAACCAGAACTGTGTCTTTATCACAGCATCACAGTTGAAATGACTTTAAAAAAATAATGAAATCCATAACACTATCAACATAAACCCGACAGTAGAAACACGTGAATGAGCTCAAACAGCTTTGTTTGCTATTTTGTCCTGAAGAGGACAAAGTACACCGTAAATGGACCGCTTTCCTGTGTGGATCGCCCTCATGTGGTTAGTTGTGGATTCATAATAAAAAAATAAAAAAGAAAATAAAATAAAAAAAAATAAAAAATAATTAATTAAACAAATAAAAATTAAACAAACATTCTCCTCCAAAACTCCGTAAGGGGAACGCGCCAGTAATAACATCCAATTTTAAGCTAACGAGGTCCACCGCAACCCGCTAACAGTAAGCCAACGCCGCGCAAGTATACACAGGCATTAGAGACCAGAGAGAGACCAGAGTACCAGAGAGAGACCAGAGAGAGGAGACCAGCTTCTTTCAGTTGTTTATCATCTGAGCAAGTCACTTTAATGATCATGTATTGGTGTATTTTGTTTGATTGTTTTTCACATTATGGATTTTTTCTTTTTACTTCTTCTAGTACTTCCTTTTTGGCTTGTTGTAATTTTATGTACACTTGTCTGCTGAGCACACTGGGGATTCTTGCACATGAATTCCAAAGTGGTTATTACTGCCTAACCTGGCAATAAACTGAAATCTGAATTCTTTTGTTCCAATGGGGCTTTAGGGATGGCCCACAGACTATAAGTTTAGGCAGACTTCTGAAAGATAGAACCCTAATCCTAAATTTGATCTTCTAACATTTACAGCCCGTCCCTCATAGCCTCTCGTAGAGCCTGACTATCAATAGTCCTCTCTCCGCAGTGGAGCAAGGCGGCAAAGATTTAGCCCTATAACAAACAATTAGGTTAGGGCTAAGGGATGCAAGGAAACTAAGACTGACTGACAGAAAGAAACTAAATACGTGAGAGGAGCTTGTGGGAATGAGGACCAGGGAGACGGAGTAACGGAATAAAAAATATTGTATTTGTAAATGTTTCTTTTTTGTGAGTAGAAGATAGAAGTGGAAAACAAGCAATCAATAAATATAACCAATATATTTCAAAAACAAAGTTCAATATTCAAAGTGTGCAAAAAAAAAAAAAGGAAACAAAAAAAGAATTCTCAAAATAAGATGTAAAGGGAAAACCCAACCATGGGGAAAAAAACCCTTTTTAATAGTAGTTCTCAGTTCGAAACTCTCGGTTGAGAGGAAAGTTCAGTTACGGTTAGAAAGTTTGTAGAAAACAAAGTAGATTCCTTTCATAAAAAAACAATAATCCTTCATTCCAGGGGGGAAAGGTGTCCAAACTCAAAGTGTCCACGTATTGGGGAAAAAAATAAAGGTCCTACCATTTGCAGGCTTCTGGGCTCAGCTCGCCACCTCAAAAGAGGAATTTTAATTCAGTTCTGGTTCAGGGTGGAAAAAAACCTGACCTAAAAACAAAAGGTCAAAAAGGAAAACACCACCATAAATAATCAGCATTTGGTCCCAAAAATACAGTACCATACAAAATAATCAGTTTCTATTAAATGTTTATAAAAATAAAAATCATTTGATGCATCATTCATAAATCTAAATCAATATTGCGCAATACAAGGTTGGTCATGTGACTACTACAGCCGTAGCTCATTATCATATGGAGCTCTAACAGACTCCGCTCTTTACTCTCAAATTACAAACAATCAAAACAATCTTTTGTAAAACTGGTGATGTGAATGGTGTCTCTACTTGTGTACTACAAGTATACCGGGTCATTTATTGTATTTGATGAGGTTTGAGTGGTGAGAAACACTTTTAAAGCTGCAAAAACCGGATCGCGATTAATGCGGAAATAGTTCGCTTTACAAAGTACACATGTTTAAAATACGTCGGCGCAACCAGAGTGGCCAGAATGAATGAATATAAACATGAGCAACTCACCGCTGAATGCTGGAACTTTTCTGATCAGTTCTCTGTTAGTTACAGACGCTTTCAGATAGACTGCCACACAGGGAAGGGCTAACAGGAAGTAGCCAGACCGTGCATTAGCCTGACGGCCATACTTTAACTACAGCGCCATCAGTGGCGGGGCCAGTCGCAAGAGGGGCGAGGCCTTTCATCGCCGCTTGCGGCTTTAATTACACTTTTATCTGCAGTTGTTAATGAATGTGCCGGAGACTAAGCCATTTTTCAGCCAAAACCAAGCATAACAAAGCAGGATCAGAAAACAGGGCGTTAAGATTATTGGTCTGAAGTCTTCACCTTCTTAGTTAGAAACGTTTACGAGTCATGTGTTTTTATGGATGGATATGTTTCTGCTGCTAGACATATGAATTTAGTATCTATCTGTTCATTTTGTGTATTTTTATTGTGTATTTTTATTGTGTATTATATATGAATGTGTGTGAAGGTGCGTCAAATTCTCCGTTTTGGTTATGGATGTAAACCATGCTTTAAATTATTTTCATGACATCCTTTTAATTCAGATATACATAACTTCTGTAATATTTTATTTTTATTTTATTTCATTCTCCATGTGAAGCGTCTTTGAGTTCCCAAAAAAGCGCTACACAAGTTTGATCCATTTTTATTATGATTATTACGAAGATGCATGTCTCAAAGAACACAGTATAGTTCTTGCTTCTAATGGAGAAAAGGTGACACCAGCTGCTTTAGTGTCGCGTTTATCACAAATTACAAATTACCGTGACATAAATACTGTGGAGCATTTCTTAGTTATGTCACTTTTATCTAACTTCCAACCCAGTTTTTATTATTTCACATTGAACATGATCTGACCAACTTTCCATTCACACAAAAGAAAAAAAAGGAAAAATCTTGCACCTCACTTCTGCCATTGACATTTAAGTCCATCTCTTCCAAAGGCCAGACGGAATATAATATAGATATTTTTAGCTGTTTAGAGTCATATAAGTCTTATCACCGGTCCATGTCCAGAGCAGATTATTATTGCATCATGTTTTGTGACCATAGACTGTAAATATTAACGGACGCAATGTCCAGTCCCTGTGGTCCTCAGAGTCCCAGCAGGAGTCCAGTCCCTGTGCTCCTCAGAGTCCCAGCAGGAGTCCAGTCCCTGTGCTCCTCAGAGTCCCAGCAGGAGTCCAGTCCTTGTGCTCCTCAGAGTCCCAGCAGGAGTCCAGTCCCTGTGCCCCTCAGAGTCCCAGCAGGAGTCCAGTCCCTGTGCTCCTCAGAGTCCCAGCAGGAGTCCAGTCCTTGTGCTCCTCAGAGTCCCAGCAGGAGTCCAGTCCTTGTGCTCCTCAGAGTCCCAGCAGGAGGCCAACCCTGTGCTCCTCAGAGTCCCAGCAGGAGTCCAGTCCCTGTGCTCCTCAGAGTCCCAGCAGGAGTCCAGTCCCTGTGCTCCTCAGAGTCCCAGCAGGAGGCCAGTCCCTGTGCTCCTCAGAGTCCCAGCAGGAGTCCAGTCCCTGTGCTCCTCAGAGTCCGGGCTGGTTCATATGGGACTAACATGTCACTAATATATTTTGGTGCGAGGCCATGAAGAGACTTGTAACAAGCAGAGCTGTTTTAAAGTCTATTCTCTGAGCCACAGGAAGCCAGTGCAGAGACCTGAGGACTGGACTAATGTGGTCGTACTTCCTGGTTCTAGTCAGGACTAATGTGGTCGTACTTCCTGGTTCTAGTCAGGACTAATGTGGTCGTACTTCCTGGTTCTAGTCAGGACTAATGTGGTCGTACTTCCTGGTTCTAGTCAGGACTAATGTGGTCGTACTTCCTGGTTCTAGTCAGGACTAATGTGGTTGTACTTCCTGGTTCTAGTCAGGACTAATGTGGTCGTACTTCCTGGTTCTAGTCAGGACTAATGTGGTTGTACTTCCTGGTTCTAGTCAGGACTAATGTGGTCGTACTTCCTGGTTCTAGTCAGGACTCGAGCTGCTGCATTTTGAATGTACTGCATCTGTTTTACAGCCTGTTTGGACAGACCTGTGAGCAGCACTTTTTAGAAGCCGGATAACCCTAAAAATCTAAGATAGTAAAGGTAATTTATTGTGTGGTCCAAACTCGCTCTCGTGGAGCCAACCTGGTCCCATCACATTAGATCCAATAAACCCTCCCCACTCCCTCTGCCGCAGCATTACTGTAGAAAGCATTTCCCAGCAGCAGATAATGCCAGTGTTCGCCCTGTGTATTGACAGCGACCCTTGGAAGTTGACCGCTCTGAGGGTCACCGCAGAAGTCATCCATCCCGGCGGCTCCCGTGATTATGTGCAGTGACCAGCCGAGATAACCACAGCCCATCTCGCTCAAGGTGAACACATAATTGAAGCGCGCCATTAAAAGCCTGAGCGCACCCATCTCCTCCTGTCCACAAGGGCAGCGGCTGATTGGTCAACACATGTCCGACCCCTGCACTACCACAGAATGCGTTCACTATATAAAACCAATAAAGGTCAGCATTCAAGATGGAGATTTAGACCAGTCCGCTGCCGTGGTCACGAACACGGATGCAAAAGGGTGAATAGGTTAACTGCATTTAAAGCAAAACACGACCTTGGGGAAAGTACTGTGTGTAGTTTATAGTCGAGTGTATTGTGTAGGACTGATGGATGATATCTACAATAGAAGTGTGTTTCAAATACGGGGGATGTAAGACTGTGTATAGATGGACAATGCTAACAGGCTATAGCTCAATGATTGACTCGTTTGACAACCTGAGTCCTGTGCCACGTGGCCTAACCCTAACCCTCGGTCTGCAGCTTGAGTCCTGGATCTACCGCCTCAGTCCGTCTGTGGGAGCGGGTCCCTCTCTCAAAGTGGTTTTCCCTGAGGTTTCTCACTTTCTCTCAAGTTTTGCTCCTACTTACATTGTAAAATAAACTCCTCACACTTGTCACACTCACAATTTGTAGTTTATTTTGTGATATTTTACTTTATGAATCCAGATATGACTTAGAAATTCATTTATAGCAGAAGAACTAGTGAACCACAAACAAAATTGCAAAACCATTAGCTATTACAGGATAATAGAGCTAGATTAGACCTTAAAGTGAATGTCAGTTAGACCCGCCCATGGTTGTAACTAGCTCACTGATTGGTCGAAATAAATTCACATTAACTTTCCTTCTCCAGAAAATCCTATTGGTCATAGTTATGCAAAGGTCAGAGACTATTTTAAATATATGATCGTCGGCCTGCTCCACCCAACTAAAGAATGGCTTCCTGGTGCTCATCTCATATTGGCTTCGTGAAGGCAGAAACGCAGCACGCCCAAAACAATTTTATTTCGCAAGTGACGGTGAATGGGAATAATTATTTTGATTCAACACAGCTGATCTGGAGTCAAACTTTCATTTCAAATATCTGATTGTTGAAAATTATCTGCTCTGTCTGATGCACACTGGCGTACTCTTGCACAGTTATTCCAATGTGGTTTTACTGGCAATGGCAAAAAAAAAACAGAATCTGTATCTCTTTCTGTACTGTATGCTGCTCCATGGACAGAAATATTCATACATTTAGAGACAAATTCAATGTAAGTCAGTTTATCCAAATCATTAACTTCATTTAATTAGATAAAACTTCACTTCGATCAATCTTTGAAAAGTAAATTCAGATTGTTTTTGGAGGAAGTTTCACGTTGAGACAATAACATATGATTGCTCATTTTTCACCTGATTAATTATGGATGATCGTTGTAGTGTAGTGGCTCAATAACACCACAGCGCCTGATGAGAGATCAATGAATAGATAAATACATTTGTAAACAACTAGGTCTGAATGTCACGAATCGGACTGGGTCAATACCACGGTCCGCCTCTGAGAGAGAGATTGTTGCTCGAGTGTTGGAGCCAAACAGCAAGAAAAATGGACGATAAAGAAGAATATGAATGAGCTATATTTAAAAAACTGATCTCCAACTGTTCATTTAACCAAGAAAGTCTCATTGAGATTAATAACCTTTTTTTACATAGACCTTAAGAAAAAATAAGAGAACTTGTTTAATCCACAATACACATTACTTTTTATGTATTGTATTTTTTGGCCAGGGCAGTGCATGTTAATGAACGCACCTCTCCGGATTGTAGTCTTGAACTAAATTACAGAAGTTGTCCCAAAGTTGCACTCACAAACTCACACTCTGCATTAGTGTACATGTTTTTAGAGGTAAAGGGGAAAGCGGGGCACCTGGAAGAAACTTGTGCAGACATGGGGAGAACATGCAAACTCCACACAGAAAGGCCCTGTCCAGAGATGGGATCTAGATAGAGGGGGACTTTCAACACGATGTATTTTGAAACGGTTCAGACAATGGTTCAGTCCAAATGAAAAGACTTTTGGACCAGTATGTAATGCCCGGCCTGATTTTGACCAAAAAACGACAATAATACCATACTCTTGATGCAAAAACAAACAAAAGAAATTGTGGAAAAATTGGGAAAACAGACTAAACAATTAAAATATATATATTACTCAAAATATCAATAGTCTAATTTTAAATATTATAATGTTTGGCTCAACCCCAGTTACAACAGTTTAGAATCTCCAATGAATGGACACGAATGTATATGGAAAGTATAAATCAATGGCTTTACCAATGAAAATAGACAAGATTAGTTATAATAAAAAGAGATAGATGCAGTTTTGTTGTATTGTTGAACAATTAATGGCATTAATGTATCTCTCTCCACAGATATATTACTATACATCGGCCTAAAAGTGAATACATGATTTTGAAAGATGTAATTGTAGATGAGAGCACAAAGCCTGAGGCCGCCTGCAGGGTTTAGAGCCAAGGACACCGCTTCGGGCTTTCCAATGTAAATCCACATCAGCTCCTAATATCAATAACCATAAACATTGTTAGAAATGGCAAGAATACAAAAACCGAAAAAAATCAACATGGGCCAATCAATTTACCTCCACCTGGTATTGATTCATGCACAAGCAAAGGTTAAATCAGCTGTCGGCCATATTGAATCGGGAGCATCGGGCTAAAGCAGAGAAAAAAGCAGACTCTCCGTACAGGAACATGCCACTATTGATTTCCTTCTTGTGTCTCTGTCGGCCTGAATCACCGAGAGGAGCTGCATGGAGAAAGACAGAGCACAGGGACTGAGATAAAACAGGAGGAAGGGGAGATCCAAGAGAGTCCCGCCAGCTTTCCCACCACCACCACGACACCCACCGGGAGCTTATCCAGGCCATCTCCCCCCCCCCGCCTGGGCTCCGACGACAGGCAGGCAGCCAGAGACACACACACAGGAGGCCGGGGAGGGAATGGCAGGGCTTTTAAAGTACAGGCTGGAACATGGAGCTAGAGTCGTTGTATTTTTAGAGTTTCTACAGTTTCCATCTTGCTTTAATTACAACTGTACAATAATCACATGGCACAGGGGGTTCTCTGTGTAAATGCCAATAAGTCTGATAATGTAGAAATATACTCAATTACTATGTGTACTGTACTAAACGGAAGAAGCGGAAGAAAGTGGATGGATGGACTTTACTGAGGACATATTTACCGGAGGGGTGATGTCATTGTGTTGTGTTTATGTGTGTGTTTACGTGTGTGTGTGTGTGTGCGTGTGTCTGTGTTTGTGTGTGTGTGAACGTGTGTCTGTGTGTGTGTGTGTGTGTGAACGTGTGTGTGTGTGTGTGAATGTGTGTTTACGTGTGTCTGTGTTTGTGTGAACCTGTGTGTGTGTGTGTGAACGTGTGTCTGTGTGTGTGTGTGTGTGAACGTGTGTTTGTGTGTGTGAACGTGTGTCTGTGTGTGTGTGTGAATGTGTGTGTGAACGATTGTGTGTGTGCGTGGGTTTGTGTGTGTTTACGTGTGTCTGTGTGTGTGTTTGTGTGCGAGTGTGTGTTAGTCAGTTTGTATCACATGCAGGTAGTGGCTATACTTGCATGGAAAAGCCATATACCGTCAGACCACTGAAGCTAAGCTGTGCAAGGCCTGATCAGTACTGTGATGGGAGATCTCTGCGGTTGTGTCCTTAGGCAAGACACTTCCCCCACATTAAAATGAGTCTGTGTGTGATGGAGTCTGTGTGTGAATGAGTCTGTGTGTGATGGAGTCTGTGTGTGATGGAGTGTGTGATGGAGTCTGTGTGTGAATGACTCTGTGTGTGATGGAGTCTGTGTGTGAATGAGTGTGTGTGTGAATGAGTCTGTGTGTGATGGAGTCTGTGTGTGAATGAGTGTGTGTGTGAATGAGTCTGTGTGTGAATGAGTCTGTGTGTGATTGAGTCTGTGTGTGAGTGAGTCTGTGTGTGAATGAGTCTGTGTGTGATGGAGTCTGTGTGTGAATGAGTCTGTGTGTGAATGAGTCTGTGTGTGAGTGAGTCTGTGTGTGAGTGAGTCTGTGTGTGAATGAGTCTGTGTGTGATGGAGTCTGTGTGTGAATGAGTCTGTGTGTGAATGAGTCTGTGTGTGATGGAGTCAGTGTGTGAGTGAGTCTGTGTGTGAGTGAGTCTGTGTGTGATGGATTCTGTGTGTGAATGAGTCTGTGTGAATGAGTCTGTGTGTGATGGAGTCAGTGTGTGAATGAGTCTGTGTGTGAGTGAGTCTGTGTGTGAGTGAGTCTGTGTGTGAATGAGTCTGTGTGTGATGGAGTCTGTGTGTGATGGAGTCAGTGTGTGAATGAGTCTGTGTGTGATGGAGTCAGTGTGTGAATGAGTCTGTGTGTGAATGAGTCTGTGTGTGAATGAGTCTGTGTGTGAATGAGTCTGTGTGTGAATGAGTCTGTGTGTGAATGAGTCTGTGTGTGAATGAGTCTGTGTGTGATGGAGTCAGTGTGTGATGGAGTCTGTGTGTGAATGAGTCTGTGTGTGAATGAGTCTGTGTGTGATGGAGTCTGTGTGTGATGGAGTCTGTGTGTGATGGAGTCAGTGTGTGAAGGAGTCAGTGTGTGAATGAGTCAGTGTGTGAATGAGTCTGTGTGTGATGGAGTCTGTGTGTGAATGAGTCTGTGTGTGATGGAGTCTGTGTGTGAATGAGTCTGTGTGTGAATGAGTCTGTGTGTGATGGAGTCTGTGTGTGAATGAGTCTGTGTGTGATGGAGTCTGTGTGTGATGGAGTCTGTGTGTGATGGAGTCTGTGTGTGAATGAGTCTGTGTGTGATGGAGTCTGTGTGTGAATGAGTCTGTGTGAATGAGTCTGTGTGTGAATGAGTCTGTGTGTGATGGAGTCTGTGTGTGAATGAGTCTGTGTGTGATGGAGTCTGTGTGTGATGGAGTCTGTGTGTGATGGAGTCTGTGTGTGATGGAGTCAGTGTGTGATGGAGTCTGTGTGAATGAGTCTGTGTGTGATGGAGTCTGTGTGTGAATGAGTCTGTGTGAATGAGTCTGTGTGTGATGGAGTCTGTGTGTGATGGAGTCTGTGTGTGAATGAGTCTGTGTGTGATGGAGTCTGTGTGTGATGGAGTCTGTGTGTGATGGAGTCTGTGTGTGATGGAGTCTGTGTGTGATGGAGTCTGTGTGTGATGGAGTCTGTGTGTGAATGAGTCTGTGTGAATGAGTCTGTGTGTGAATGAGTCTGTGTGTGATGGAGTCTGTGTGTGAATGAGTCTGTGTGTGATGGAGTCTGTGTGTGATGGAGTCTGTGTGTGATGGAGTCTGTGTGTGAATGAGTCTGTGTGTGATGGAGTCTGTGTGTGATGGAGTCTGTGTGTGATGGAGTCTGTGTGTGATGGAGTCTGTGTGTGATGGAGTCTGTGTGTGATGGAGTCTGTGTGTGATGGAGTCTGTGTGTGATGGAGTCTGTGTGTGATGGAGTCTGTGTGTGAATGAGTCTGTGTGAATGAGTCTGTGTGTGAATGAGTCTGTGTGTGATGGAGTCTGTGTGTGAATGAGTCTGTGTGTGATGGAGTCTGTGTGTGATGGAGTCTGTGTGTGATGGAGTCTGTGTGTGATGGAGTCTGTGTGTGATGGAGTCTGTGTGTGATGGAGTCTGTGTTTGATGGAGTCTGTGTGTGATGGAGTCTGTGTGTGATGGAGTCAGTGTGTGATGGAGTCAGTGTGTGAATGGCTGGTGCTGGACGGAGTAGTGGCTACAGTAGTTTAGCACCACCGTGTTTGGAGTGAATGAATGACATGTGAAGTGTCTGTGCACGTCCTGAAAAGCTCTGTATAAAACTGATTAACCTTATATTATTATCACAAAAACGTTTGAGCTGAAATGTGGTTTCTTTCTGGGAAGAAAAAGACTCCATTGAAATTCTGGAACAATCTGTTCTAGCTTTATTTGAATTAGTCGGCTGTTCAAATGTCAGGGTTATGTTGATTTTATAAATGCTGCGAACGTCTTAGACTGACTTTGGTGTTTTCCTCGTTACCTCCGTTCATTCACTTTGAAACAGTTCTGTGATGACTTCTATATTTGACCGTTTGACCAATAAGTGTGAACGTCTCAATCACAACAGCAGTCTCCTCGAGGGCGGTCAGAGGACTGTGAATTTGTCAACAGCAGATTAGAAATTCAAACAATGAAACAACTATAAAGACAACAGATGAACCACTGCTCACAGGTATCCCAGTAAATATATCTTCTTCCCGGAGCATCCTTTGTCATCAGACTCTCTCCTCTGTCTGTTAGGAAAACCGATCCCCTGAAAAACTGACCAATCAGGTTACTTCTGTCCCAATTTTGACTTTCGGATAGAGAATAGCGCTCCCCTGTTTGGCTCTTTGGTTGCTAGATTGTTGCTACAAAACATAATTTGCTCCAGATTCTCACTTGGAGACAGAATGAACCTGGTTGGTCAGTCAGCTTATCAGAATCCTATACCAACACACAATATAACAGGGGTGTCCAACCGGTCCCCAAAGGGCAGGTGTGGCTGCAGGTTTTAGCTCAGGCTCCACCCATTTCCTCAAATCTTCAGGTGAACACTGAACTCTCCTGAAGAAATGGGTGGAGTCTGTTGTGTTATAATATGATGTTTATGTATCAAGTATTGTAGATATGGTTTATGGTATTCAAAATATTTTTCATCTCTATGGATCCTCTTTTAAAATCAGAGCAGAAAATCTAAATGAAAAGCTGTAACCTCTTCTTAATTTCTAAATTTCTTCTTAAACCCACTTTTAAAAAACAAATTTAATCGGTCACATTTTGTATTTTACTGTTCCACATTGTCTTTGTTTTGTCGGCCATCTTGTGTTTCCTGTCTGCTTTGTCTCCTCTATCTATTATTCTACTACTTTTAACTGTTTTATTGTGTGACTGTGCAGCGCTTTGTAAATTGTCGTTTTCTTCCCCTTAATCCATTTCTGGGTCGGGGGGGGTGGCAGTTAGAGCTACACCCAGTCCACAGAGCACCAGCCCCTCACTGATCCTCCTGCAGGTGCCGAGTCCACAGGAGCAGAGATCTTTCAGTGGGGGCTTCAGTTTCAGCTAAAGTAGGGTTGAGTGTCTTTCCCAAGGACACAACGACAGAAATCATCAGTGGGAATCGTGAAGCAGGTCTTTTGGTGGGCTCTAACCCACGACCTTCAGGCTCAAAGGCCAATGCTCTACCAACTGAGCCACTGTCGCCACGGTGTTCTTTCCTTTCCTTACTTCCGTTGTTTTGTGTAAAATCTGCTGAACCCTGTGCTTAGTTCCAAACATACTGGACAATGTGAAGCTCTGATGTTCAGCTAAAGTAAAATAAATAAATAAATACTGCTGTTACGACACTCTGAGGACCTCGAGAATTCACTCAGTGCTTTTAACAACTCAAGAAGAAGAAGTTTAAATTTATTGCCCTGCTGTAATAGGTCTGTGTGGGTCAGACCAGATCAATCAAACAATAGAATAACATAACGCTAATGGAGAAAAACGGATGCAATATTCATAAGATTACGTTCAATTATTCAGAGACGAGAAAGTCGCTCGAAGTCAACACAACTGTCAGAACAAACACGTTGTTGTAGGAGTGAGCTAATTGTGTAGATAGCTCACTTTGATTGTTAATCTCTGTTGTGACTTCCATATTTGTGTGTTTCTTTGCATCTGTACATTTGTCGGGGGTTTTCTGCGGTAATCAAAGCCACAGAAGTCGTGTGTAAATAACATTACAATAATCTTGTATGTGTGTGTGTGTGTGAGTGCGTGTATATGTATGTTTGTATGTGTATGTGTGTGTGCGTGCGTGCGTGCGTGTGTGTGTGTATGCATGCATGTATGTGTGTGTGTAAGTGTGCGCGTGCGTGTATATGTATGTTTGTATGTGTATGTGTGTGTGCATGCGTGCGTGTGTGTGTGTGTATGCATGCATGTATGTGTGTGTGTTTATTGGGGCTTTCACTTATGCACAAAAATCATATTTGAAGTTTGTTTGTTTAATAATTTAAACATTTGAATATATTTGAATATTTAATAATAATTTATGACACAGTTCCTCACTGCAGCAACACAATCTCAGTGTAAAATACTAACATTACTCCGACAGTACAATGAGCTTTTAGCGCCTGTCACTACTTCTGTCTGTGCAGAGAAGCTAACGGAGCTAGCCGAGCTAGCCACGCTCAATAAACAAATAACAATCAATAACACATTTAAAAGTTAATGGAGAATACATTATACATATACAGTTAACAGAGATTTAAGCAATACTGATTCCTTTGGGATTCTGCTCCCTCGATTACCAATTTATCTTTTTTCAGTTGCAAATTGAAACAAATGGATCTGAGTATACCGTGAAAAAGGTAACGCAACCAAGTGAGAGAGGCATTTAGCATTTAGCTTAGCTTTAGCCATCTTCTTTGCCAATAAAATCTTTGCAGAAATTACATTTGCTGAACATTCCTCTTGCTCCGGCTTTCATATCTTGATATTTGGAGACTAACCAGAACGGATTACTTTACTATCACATTTGTCGCAATTGCAAAACTAAAACCAGAAGTTTTGGAATTCTGGTTGTAGTGTCTACAACACCCATCCCCCCACTCGGTCAGAGGGGATTCATCGGCTATGATCAGACCCAGGAAATCATAATCGACCGGAGTTTACGGCTGGCTAAGCCCAGGCTATGTCAACTGCTCCTGACAAGGATTCCCCAATATGGATCAATAAAGTATACCTTTAAACTCAAAGAACAGATGAAAGAAAGATAAACAACTCCCCACAATTCTGTATTCAAACCCACAAGATACAACTGTGTCGCATGGATTTGCTTTGCTCTCAACATTCTGGCACATCTCAGACTCTGCTGCCACATGGTTCTGTGTGTGCTTCATGGTTCTGTGTGTGCTTCATGGTTCTGTGAGTGCCACATGGTTCTGTGTGTGCTTCATGGTTCTGTGTGTGCTTCATGGTTCTGTGTGTGCTTCATGGTTCTGTGTGTGCTTCATGGTTCTGTGTGTGCTTCATGGTTCTGTGAGTGCTTCATGGTTCTGTGTGTGCTTCATGGTTCTGTGAGTGCCACATGGTTCTGTGAGTGCTTCATGGTTCTGTGAGTGCTTCATGGTTCTGTGAGTGCTTCATGGTTCTGAGAGTGCTTCATGGTTCTGTGAGTGCCTCATGGTTCTGTGTGTGCTTCATGGTTCTGTGAGTGCTTCATGGTTCTGTGTGTGCTTCATGGTTCTGTGAGTGCTTCATGGTTCTGTGTGTGCTTCATGGTTCTGTGAGTGCCACATGGTTCTGTGAGTGCTTCATGGTTCTGTGAGTGCTTCATGGTTTTGTGAGTGCTTCATGGTTCTGTGAGTGCTTCATGGTTCTGTGAGTGCCTCATGGTTCTGTGTGTGCTTCATGGTTCTGTGAGTGCTTCATGGTTCTGTGTGTGCTTCATGGTTCTGTGAGTGCTTCATGGTTCTGTGAGTGCTTCATGGTTCTGTGTGTGCTTCATGGTTCTGTGTGTGCTTCATGGTTCTGTGAGTGCTTCATGGTTCTGTGTGTGCTTCATGGTTCTGTGTGTGCTTCATGGTTCTGTGAGTGCTTCATGGTTCTGTGTGTGCTTCATGGTTCTGTGAGTGCCTCATGGTTCTGTGTGTGCTTCATGGTTCTGTGAGTGCTTCATGGTTCTGTGTGTGCTTCATGGTTCTGTGAGTGCTTCATGGTTCTGTGTGTGCTTCATGGTTCTGTGAGTGCTTCATGGTTCTGTGTGTGCTTCATGGTTCTGTGAGTGCTTCATGGTTCTGTGAGTGCTTCATGGTTCTGTGAGTGCTTCATGGTTCTGTGTGTGCTTCATGGTTCTGTGAGTGCTTCATGGTTCTGTGTGTGCTTCATGGTTCTGTGAGTGCTTCATGGTTCTGTGTGTGCTTTATGGTTCTGTGAGTGCTTCATGGTTCTGTGTGTGCTTCATGGTTCTGTGAGTGCTTCATGGTTCTGTGAGTGCTTCATGGTTCTGTGAGTGCCTCATGGTTCTATGTGTGCTTCATGGTTCTGTGAGTGCTTCATGGTTCTGTGTGTGCTTCATGGTTCTGTGTGTGCTTCATGGTTCTGTGAGTGCTTCATGGTTCTGTGAGTGCTTCATGGTTCTGTGAGTGCCTCATGGTTCTGTGAGTGCCTCATGGTTCTGTGTGTGCTTCATGGTTCTGTGAGTGCTTCATGGTTCTGTGTGTGCTTCATGGTTCTGTGTGTGCTTCATGGTTCTGTGAGTGCTTCATGGTTCTGTGAGTGCTTCATGGTTCTGTGAGTGCCTCATGGTTCTGTGAGTGCCTCATGGTTCTGTGTGTGCTTCATGGTTCTGTGTGTGCTTCATGGTTCTGTGTGTGCTTCATGGTTATGTGAGTGCTTCATGGTTCTGTGAGTGCTTCATGGTTCTGTGAGTGCCTCATGGTTCTGTGAGTGCCTCATGGTTCTGTGTGTGCTTCATGGTTCTGTGTGTGCTTCATGGTTCTGTGTGTGCTTCATGGTTATGTGAGTGCTTCATGGTTCTGTGAGTGCTTCATGGTTCTGTGAGTGCCTCATGGTTCTGTGAGTGCCTCATGGTTCTGTGTGTGCTTCATGGTTCTGTGTGTGCTTCATGGTTCTGTGTGTGCTTCATGGTTATGTGAGTGCTTCATGGTTATGTGAGTGCTTCATGGTTCTGTGAGTGCTTCATGGTTCTGTGAGTGCCTCATGGTTCTGTGAGTGCCTCATGGTTCTGTGTGTGCTTCATGGTTCTGTGTGTGCTTCATGGTTCTGTGTGTGCTTCATGGTTATGTGAGTGCTTCATGGTTCTGTGTGTGCTTCATGGTTCTGTGAGTGCCTCATGGTTCTGTGTGTGCTTCATGGTTCTGTGTGTGCTTCATGGTTCTGTGTGTGCTTCATGGTTCTGTGAGTGCTTCATGGTTCTGTGAGTGCTTCATGGTTCTGTGAGTGCCTCATGGTTCTGTGTGGCAAGGCAAGGCAAGGCAAGTTTATTTATATAGCATAATTCATACACAAGGCAATTCAAAGTGCTGAACAAAACAAGAAAGCATTAAAATCATAAATTATCACAGAACATTAAAAAGAAAGATAAAAATATAAAATCCCTCAGTTGTATGCACAGTTAAACAGAACCGTCTTTAACCTGGTTTTAAACATTGTCAGAGAGGAGGCCTGTCTCACATCTTCAGGAAGACTGTTCCAGATTTTAGCAGCATGAATCTGAAAAGCAGCCTCCCCATGTTTAGTTCTGACTCTGGGCACTAACAGGAGTCCAGTCCCTGTGCTCCTTAGAGTCCGGGCTGGTTCATATGGGATTAACATGTCACTAATATATTTTGGTGCGAGGCCATGGAGAGACTTGTAACAAGCAGAGCTGTTTTAAAGTCTATTCTCTGAGCCACAGGAAGCCAGTGCAGAGACCTGAGGACTGGACTAATGTGGTCGTACTTCCTGGTTCTTGTCAGGACTCGAGCTGCTGCATTTTGAATGTACTGCAGCTGTTTTACAGCCTGTTTGGACAGACCTGTGAGCAGGCCATTGCAGTAGTCTAACCTACTGGAGACAAATGCATGGATAAGAATCTCCAAGTCTGCTTTAGACACTATGTTTTTGATCCTGGCAATGTTTTTTAGATGGTAAAAAGCTGCTGATGTTACTGATTTGATGTGGCTATTAAAATTTAAGTCTGAGTCCAGTATTACCCCTAGATTTCTGACCTTGTTTGAAGGTTTTAGGGAGAGAGACTGTAGGTGACAGATGACGCTCTCTCTTTGTTTCTGGGGACCAAAGACAATCATTTCAGTTTTGTCTGCGTTTAGCTGAAGGAAGTTGTTTTGCATCCACTCACTGATCTGTTGGATACAGTGAAGGAGTGAGTCCACTGGTCCATGTTCTCCTGCAGTCAGTGAGACATAGATCTGAGTGTCGTCTGCATAGTTATGATAGGAAACTTTGTTTCTGCGTATTAACTGACCTAACGGCAGCATGTAGAGATTGAACAGAAGAGGTCCCAGGATCGACCCCTGTGGGACTCCACAGGTCAGGGCCATATGATCTGAGACACAGTTTCCAATCTCCACAAAGTACTTCCTGTCTTCAAGGTAAGACCTAAACCAACTTAGGGCGGTGCCAGTGACGCCAACCCAGTCCTCTAGTCTCTGTAAGAGGATCTCATGGTCGACGGTGTCAAAGGCAGCACTTAGATCTAACAAGATTAAGATTGAGACTTTGCCTGCGTCAGTGTTCAGCCGGATATCGTTTGTAACCTTAACGAGAGCAGTCTCAGTGCTGTGGTGGGGTCTAAAGCCGGACTGAAACATATCAAATGAGTTGTTGATTATAAGAAATCTAGTAAGCTGTAGGTAGACAACTTTCTCAAGGACTTTCCCCATAAATGGCAGATTTGAGATGGGACGATAGTTGTTAAGTACAGTGGCATCCAGACTGCTCTTTTTTAGCAGGGGCCTGATGACTGCAGTTTTCAGGGCCTTTGGGAATATTCCAGAATGAAGGGACATGTTTACTATCTGTGTGAGTGAAGGTAACAGACTGCTCAGAACAGACTTCAGAAATCTAGTGGGTAGTACATCCAGGCTGCATGTGGAGGAGCTCAAACTGGAGATTATCTCTTGGACAGTTTTATCATTTACAGGTGCAAAGTGAGTTAGCTCAGAGAGCCTTTCTGGCTGTTGGATGGTTATCTGTGGATTGGAGACAATGGCGCTTTTGATGCCTTGAACCTTGTCATTGAAAAAATTAGCAAACTCATTGCATTTACGTTTGGAAGTAAGCTCTAATGGCATTTGAACAGGGGGGTTTGTTAATCTATTAACTGTTGAGAACAGAACACGCAGATTGTTGCTGCAGCCTTCAATCATTTCAGAAAAATACCTTTCTCTCGTACTACGTAGCACCCGGTTAAACTCGCACAACTTATCTTTGAAGATCTCGTAATCTACCTGGAGGTTGGACTTGCGCCACTTCCGCTTGGCCCTCCGGCACTTTCTCTTTTGTGCCCTGACCGAGTCTGCTTTAGCCCACGGCGCCTTCTGCTTATTTTTCACTATTTTAACCTTCACAGGGGCAACGGTATCCAGAACATTCAAAACACTAGAGGTGACAGAGTTAAACAGTTCATCTACAGTAGAATACGATGCATTCTCAAAGTTTATCATTTCCATAAATAGTTCACTCGTATTTTCATTTATGCGCCTTCTTCGAACAGTTGCAGAGTCCACTGGTGGTTTGTTAGTGAAACACATGTCAAAAAAAACACAGAAATGATCCGAAAGAGCAACATCGACCACGTTTACATTTGAAATAATCACCCCCTTTGTAACTAACAGATCTAGAGTGTGCCCTCTGCTGTGGGTGGGGCCACTTACGTGCTGAGTGAGATCAAAGGATTCAAGTACAGAACTCAGCTCATTTGCATTTCTGTCATCAACATTATCCACATGAATATTAAAATCACCTGTAATAACCAAACTATCAAAATCTGTGCATACAACTGAAAGCAACTCGGTAAAATGATCAATAAAACTGTGACATGACTGCGGTGGCTTGTATAGGACAACGAAGAGTATTGGAGGAGATTGTTTTTGTTGTATTTTAAAAGACACATATTCAAATGACGAAAACTTCCCAAGAGACATTCTATGGGAGACAAAGTGGTCTCTAAAAATGGCAGCTAAGCCTCCTCCTTTTTTGTTTTCCCGTATTTCAGATTCAAACTTGAAATTTGGTGGTGATGCTTCTATTAAAACTGCATTTTCTGAATTTTGGTCAAGCCAAGTTTCAGCCATGAACATAAAGATCAAGATTATGAGAACAAATAAAATTATTGATTAAAAAAGACTTGTTACAAAGAGATCTGACATTAAGCGTAGCAAGTTTCAAAGTTTCAGTATCAGCGGTTGCGGTCGGCTGATTCTTACACGGAACAAGAATTAGATTTTCCAGATTAGACTGATTAACTCCAGATGTTTTTCTGTAATGTATTCTTTGTGTTATCACTAAGGGAATGGCACAGGTGGCTTCATGACAGGGCCCCAGCCGGGTCTCTCCTCTAACTAGACTGCCAGTGGCTGCGAAGCAGAGACCCTGTGCATCCTAGTGTTTAGAGAAAAGAGTGTGTGTGCTTCATGGTTCTGTGTGTGCTTCATGGTTCTGTGTGTGCTTCATGGTTCTGTGAGTGCTTCATGGTTCTGTGAGTGGTTCATGGTTCTGTGTGGCTTCATGGTTCTGTGATGCTTCATGGTTCTGTGTGTGCTTCATGGTTCTGTGAGTGCTTCATGGTTCTGTGTGTGCTTCATGGTTCTGTGAGTGCTTCATGGTTCTGTGTGTGCTTCATGGTTCTGTGAGTGCTTCATGGTTCTGTGAGTGCTTCATGGTTCTGTGATGCTCATGGTTCTGTGGTGCTTCATGGTTCTGTGAGTGCTTCATGGTTCTGTGTGTGCTTCATGGTTCTGTGAGTGCTTCATGGTTCTGTGTGTGCTTCATGGTTCTGTGTGTGCTTCATGGTTCTGTGAGTGTCTTCATGGTTCTGTGTGTGTGCTTCATGGTTCTGTGAGTGCTTCATGGTTCTGTGTGTGCTTCATGGTTCTGTGAGTGCTTCATGGTTCTGTGAGTGCTTCATGGTTCTGTGAGTGCTTCATGGTCGGTTCTGTGTGAGTGCTTCATGGTTCTGTGATGCTTCATGCGTGATGCTTCATGGTTCTGTGAGTGCTTCATGGTTCTGTGAGTGCCTCATGGTTCTGTGTGTGCTTCATGGTTCTGTGTGTGCTTCATGGTTCTGTGTGTGCTTCATGGTTCTGTGGTGCTTCATGGTTCTGTGAGTGCCTCATGGTTCTGTGAGTGCCTCATGGTTCTGTGAGTGCTTCATGGTTCTGTGAGTGCTTCATGGTTCTGTGTGTGCTTCATGGTTCTGTGAGTGCTTCATGGTTCTGTGAGTGCTTCATGGTTCTGTGAGTGCCTCATGGTTCTGTGTGTGCTTCATGGTTCTGTGAGTGCTTCATGGTTCTGTGTGTGCTTCATGGTTCTGTGAGTGCTTCATGGTTCTGTGTGTGCTTCATGGTTCTGTGAGTGCTTCATGGTTCTGTGTGTGCTTCATGGTTCTGTGAGTGCTTCATGGTTCTGTGAGTGCTTCATGGTTCTGTGTGTGCTTCATGGTTCTGTGAGTGCTTCATGGTTCTGTGAGTGCTTCATGGTTCTGTGAGTGCCTCATGGTTCTGTGAGTGCCTCATGGTTCTGTGTGTGCTTCATGGTTCTGTGTGTGCTTCATGGTTATGTGAGTGCTTCATGGTTCTGTGAGTGCTTCATGGTTCTGTGAGTGCCTCATGGTTCTGTGAGTGCCTCATGGTTCTGTGTGTGCTTCATGGTTCTGTGTGTGCTTCATGGTTCTGTGTGTGCTTCATGGTTATGTGAGTGCTTCATGGTTCTGAGTGCTTCATGGTTCTGTGAGTGCCTCATGGTTCTGTGAGTGCCTCATGGTTCTGTGTGTGCTTCATGGTTCTGTGTGTGCTTCATGGTTCTGTGTGTGCTTCATGGTTCTGTGAGTGCTTCATGGTTCTGTGAGTGCTTCATGGTTCTGTGAGTGCTTCATGGTTCTGTGAGTGCCTCATGGTTCTGTGTGTGCTTCATGGTTCTGTGTGTGCTTCATGGTTCTGTGTGTGCTTCATGGTTCTGTGAGTGCTTCATGGTTCTGTGAGTGCTTCATGGTTCTGTGTGTGCTTCATGGTTCTGTGAGTGCTTCATGGTTCTGTGAGTGCTTCATGGTTCTGTGAGTGCTTCATGGTTCTGTGTGTGCTTCATGGTTCTGTGAGTGCTTCATGGTTCTGTGTGTGCTTCATGGTTCTGTGAGTGCTTCATGGTTCTGTGAGTGCTTCATGGTTCTGTGAGTGCCTCATGGTTCTGTGAGTGCTTCATGGTTCTGTGAGTGCTTCATGGTTCTGTGAGTGCTTCATGGTTCTGTGAGTGCTTCATGGTTCTGTGAGTGCCTCATGGTTCTGTGTGTGCTTCATGGTTCTGTGTGTGCTTCATGGTTCTGTGTGTGCTTCATGGTTCTGTGAGTGCTTCATGGTTCTGTGAGTGCCTCATGGTTCTGTGAGTGCCTCATGGTTCTGTGAGTGCTTCATGGTTCTGTGAGTGCTTCATGGTTCTGTGTGTGCTTCATGGTTCTGTGTGTGCTTCATGGTTCTGTGAGTGCTTCATGGTTCTGTGTGTGCTTCATGGTTCTGTGAGTGCTTCATGGTTCTGTGTGTGCTTCATGGTTCTGTGAGTGCTTCATGGTTCTGTGAGTGCTTCATGGTTCTGTGAGTGCCTCATGGTTCTGTGTGTGCTTCATGGTTCTGTGTGTGCTTCATGGTTCTGTGTGTGCTTCATGGTTATGTGAGTGCTTCATGGTTCTGTGAGTGCTTCATGGTTCTGTGAGTGCCTCATGGTTCTGTGTGTGCTTCATGGTTCTGTGTGTGCTTCATGGTTCTGTGTGTGCTTCATGGTTATGTGAGTGCTTCATGGTTCTGTGAGTGCTTCATGGTTCTGTGAGTGCTTCATGGTTCTGTGTGTGCTTCATGGTTCTGTGTGTGCTTCATGGTTCTGTGAGTGCTTCATGGTTCTGTGAGTGCCTCATGGTTCTGTGTGTGCTTCATGGTTCTGTGTGTGCTTCATGGTTCTGTGTGTGCTTCATGGTTCTGTGAGTGCTTCATGGTTCTGTGAGTGCTTCATGGTTCTGTGAGTGCCTCATGGTTCTGTGTGTGCTTCATGGTTCTGTGTGTGCTTCATGGTTCTGTGTGTGCTTCATGGTTCTGTGAGTGCTTCATGGTTCTGTGAGTGCTTCATGGTTCTATGAGTGCCTCATGGTTCTGTGAGTGCCTCATGGTTCTGTATGTGCTTCATGGTTCTGTGAGTGCTTCATGGTTCTGTGAGTGCCTCATGGTTCTGTGTGTGCTTCATGGTTCTGTGAGTGCTTCATGGTTCTGTGTGTGCTTCATGGTTCTGTGAGTGCTTCATGGTTCTGTGTGTGCTTCATGGTTCTGTGAGTGCTTCATGGTTCTGTGAGTGCTTCATGGTTCTGTGTGTGCTTCATGGTTCTGTGAGTGCTTCATGGTTCTGTGTGTGCTTCATGGTTCTGTGAGTGCTTCATGGTTCTGTGAGTGCTTCATGGTTCTGTGAGTGCTTCATGGTTCTGTGTGTGCTTCATGGTTCTGTGAGTGCTTCATGGTTCTGTGAGTGCTTCATGGTTCTGTGAGTGATTCCATCTTTACTCCTTCGCTGTCCCTGGAGTGAAACAGATGATCCTCGTTATGCTCCCTGTAAATGGAGCGCTCTGCCCACCTCCATCAGTGCAGCTACAGACCTCTTTAAATAAAAATGGATGAATGAAGCTGTTATTACGGACTCAGGATCTAACATGGGCACAAAGAAGACAGAACATACAGGTTAAAAAGACAAAATACAGCTGTACCATTGCTTCCACAGCCGTGACTGACTATTTCATTTCCAGACCAGACCAATGGAAAACTGAAGCTGTACATGAGTGTCCGCAGTGTGGCCTGCAAGGACCCTGATGGGGCTTTCAGAGCGCCAACGCTGAAACGCGGAAGCCCCGCTCACCAGACGCACATTCTCTAGTTTTCAGACGCAGAGGACTTCACACCAGAACGTCCTGACGCGAGCCGGAAGTACCGGAAGTAGCCGGCCGGCTCTGATGCTAACAGAGCTATGCTAGCGGCTTCTTGTGTACAGATGTTCTCCAATATGCAGCTTTGCAGCGTGTCTTTGCTCACAGACATTCCACAGGCTTTATATAACAGTAGTATGTGTTCACGGAGGTGCGCCATACGTTCTTTCATATTATTAAACGCAATTCCCGCATCGGCGAACACACTCGAAGCAGTTGCATAAAGTCACGGGAGCATGACAACGCATATTTTCACAAGCACAAAGTCCCCCATTGTCAACCCTGGTTTGAGTTCTGGTGAAGTCTGGTGTGGGTCCTGTTTTGGCTGTTTACAGTATGTTCAGTCTGCTCGCTCAGTCCGCTAATGTCCCCGTGACATTAAAGGATGAGCAGAATCTCCTGTGGGCGTTGATTTTTCGCTCCTGCTCCTCCCTTTTCACTTTCCCGCCAAGTCCGAGCGTCATTATTGAACAGTCCGTCCGTGCGAGCCGAGAGGTCCGTGCGTTGTGACGCTCGAACGCGCGCCACCGTAGACTTTGCATTGAAACCCGACGCAGCATGCTACGGTCTGAACGCACCATAACTCCTGCAGAGGAAAAAATACAAAGTAAGTACGGTTGCCACGATTTCACATTCTTGAGTCACGATTATTGTGAGAGAAAATATTGCGATTTTATGATTAATCATGATTATTGACATTATGAAAGAAAAAAATATTTTTTTGAGTGTTTTTTTATAATATCATATAATATTTTGATTTTTTTTTTTATTGTAAAAAATAAATTCAGGAATGCCTAATTGTTTTGTAGTAGTAGTAGCAATCTTCATAGTCCAGGTGTCCTGTCTGCATTTGTTTAGCTGACTAAGGATACGTGCGTACTGTCTCTTTAAGAGCGTCTCCTCCACACGTGCGAGCGTTTTCACCGGTGTAACTTTCACTTTCACATTTTCAATCCTTTGCTTTAATGCGCAGCCTGGGACGGACAATGATGCAGTTGTTTACCGTGACTTGGACAAACAGTAAAGAAAGATTACCTGAAGATGTTGTTTCATGTTTGAAGTATTGGCAACAACACTGTGCTCATATTTTGGACCCTGGACTTTTATAATCGCGATTACCGTAAAAACAGTTAATCTCGGGAACCCTAAAAGTAAGTAAATAAACTAAAGACTCACTTTAAGACTTTTTGATCTCGAGATTGCACCTTTTTCTATGCAATGTTTTTGTGCGACGAGTTTTGAGTTGCAGTCTTGTATGAACCAGGCCATATATACTGTACACAAGTTGACAGCCAAAAAATGCTCAGGGGTTTCTCAACTGATTCAGACTAAGGTTGGTGTTCTGAGTCCGAATATCACATGCATTTTGCTCTATCAGGTCAACTGTTTGAGATACAGCCATAGTGTTACGGATTATGTACGTCTACGTTATTATGAATTCTGCTTATCAAATTTGATGGAGTAAATAAAAACTGAATGACTTTGGATACGTTGACTTTTATTTCTTGAGGAAAACGGAAAAAACGTCAAGGGTTTCTCAGCTGATGATCCGCAGAAATTTGTTTTTTACGCAAAATCGATTAAAAAATATATATCTGTAGCAAAAAATCCTGACCTGATTGAGCAAAACCAAGGTCATTTTCGGACTCAGAGCATCAACATTATTCTAATTCAGCTGGAAACCCTGGACTATACCCTATGGGGGCACGGTGGTTAGAGCTTGTGCCTCACAGTAAGAAGGTCCTGGTCATGAATCCATCTCAGACAGGCCCTTTCTGTGTAGTTTTGATGTTCCTCCAGTTTCCTCTTCCACTAAAAACATGTAACTCAGTGTGAATGTAGAAAATAGATCAGCACTGTGCTCTGTGTGATCTGTGTCTGTGGTCCTACAATCTATGTTTACATCATCTGCGTCCTACAACCAACCAAATAAAACACCACTTCATCTCTCCACTTCATTTTCAAAGCCATGAAATCATACCGGACGTTCCCGACCAGGCCACATCCATATTTCAGAGAACCTTCCTGAAATAGCCTGTGACTTTTTATAATAAATCAACTTTTCATTTGTGCAGCCTCCCCCAGCTCACAGGTCACCGGGCTGTTATGGACACGAGCGGGCGACTCTCACGCCGGGAACACAGCAATCAGGAAAACCAACTGGGAAAAACCAACTGGGAAAAACCAAACGGGGAAGCAGACCGGGTAAACCAACCAGGGAAAAACAAAAGCACCAACCGAGTTAGCCTGGCCTTATCCATCCGTACACTCCGCTCAATCATCATTTCACTGCATGTAACGTCTGGGTCTGGTCCCTGTGTTAGCGAATACAATCAGTTGTATTTTGACCGGCTACTCAGAGAGCGCGTTGTAGGTCGGTGCCGGTGACGTCAAGAGTTTGCGTCAAACAGGCAGGTTGTAGTTTGGCGAAGAATGTGATAGTAAAGTATTCCGGTCTGGTTCTATCAAGAAATTGAAGCAGGAGCAAGAGGAATGTTTAGCAAATGTAATCACTGGTCAAGATTGTGGCGCTACTCCCCACGGGCTCCGTTAGCGGCAAAGGAGATGGCTAAAGCTAGGCTAAATGCTAATGCTAACAACTCACTCGGGCTCATTACATGCGTCACAGTAAACTCAGATCCAATCGTTTCAATCTGCAAAAGGAGTTAGCCCCTCCCACCTGTTAACGGAGTCAATGGAGCAAATCCAGACCTTAGTACGAAATGAAATTTGTACTATGGTGTGGTACAACCAGGCTACAACCGAGTAAACCAACCGGGGAAAACACCAACCGGGGGTCTGCGTACGATGAGGAGGTGAAGCAGACACAAACTTTGCTGAATACATGGCAATGATTACGTATTGAGGACAGAGCGTTCGTTGCAGCCGCTGCTCCCTCTCTCTCTGGATCTCCCACATCAGGAACTCAGACTTCACAGCTTGTGGGGTTTGACGACCAAAATAAATGTGCTCTGACAAATTTAAGTGAAAACAAAAATGTGTTAAGAGTTCAATTCCATCACAAACAGATACACACAATAAATATCACACAATCCAATCAATATGGTGCAGGTTCAGACAAATATGGAAAAAAACAGGATTTCTCATTAACGTTGACATTTGTCCACTTGTGGATAGTGAGTTTTGGGTTCTTTAGCGTGTTTACATTGGCGGGCCCAGCACATGCACTCGCTGAAGAGAGATGGACACATGGAAAGCTGCTGGAGAGGACTGTGGAGTGAGCATGGAGGAGGCTCAGACCCCGACTTGGAACAGAGTGAGAATTAGGCGGTTGTTACAGAGATAATGGCGCCGGAGTGAACCCATCTGCTGCTCCCATTGTGTCCTCAGCCAAACACGGAAAACATCTGATTTGTGATCTGACAGAGCTACTCAAGCTGCAGTGGTTCCAATAATCTGCTTTGGTCACCTCATTCCACCAACGCTCGATTATGAGTCTGAATATTCTATTAAACAAGAAGTGTCTTTGGTTACGTCAGAGGAAGCGATTGTACGAGGAGTAGATTCATTTTTTTTTATTGTTATTTTAGTTTGGACAGTGCAGGTTAATGAACGCACCGCTCTGGATTGTTGTGTTGAGCCAATTTGCATTTGTCGTACTCACAAACACACACTCATTCAACCTCGGACAATTATAATATGGTTCATAAGTCTATCTATCTATCTATCTACTGTATCTATCTATCTATCTACTGTATCTATCTATCTATCTATCCACTGTATCTATCTATCTATCTATCTATCCACTGTATCTATCTATCTATCTACTGTATCTATCTATCTATCTACAGTATCTATCTATCTATCTATCAACTGTATCTATCTATCAACTGTATCTATCTATCTATCAACTGTTTCTATCTATCTATCTACTGTATCTATCTATCTATCTATCTATCAACTGTATCTATCTATCTATCTATCCACTGTATCTATCTATCTATCAACTGTATCTATCTATCTATCTACTGTATCTATCTATCTATCTACTGTATCTATCTATCTATCTATCTATCTATCAATCAATAAATCAAAGTTTATTTGTAGAGCGCCTTTCATACACAGGGCAACACAAAGCGCTTCACAGTCCACATCACAAATCATCACATAAAACAAACACCAGAATCACAATTAAAACATTAAAATCACACAAAAGATTAAAACACAATTAAAACATTAAAATCACACAAAAGATTAAAACACAATTAAAACATTAAAATCACACAAAAGAATAAAACCATTAAAACTTTCAAAATTACACAAGAAATTTAAAAAAATAAATAAATAAATGACAACAGTGCATTAGAAATGGAGATAAAATCCTTCAGTTGTATGCACAGGCAAACAGAACAGTCTTTAACCTGGATTTGAACATTGACTGAGTAGACGCCTCCCTCACATTTTCAGGGAGATTGTTCCAGATCTTAGCTGCATGGATCTGAAACGCAGCCTCCCCATGTTTGGTTCTCACTCTGGGCACCAGCAGGAGGCCAGTCCCTGTGCTCCTCAGAGTCCGGGCTGGTTCATATGACACCAACATGTCACTAATGTATTTTGGTGCAAGGCCATGGAGAGACTTGTACACAAGCAGAGCCGTTTTAAAATCTATTCTCTGAGCCACAGGAAGCCAGTGCAGAGACCTGGGGACCGGACTAATATGGTCATACTTCCTGGTTCCTGTCAGGACTCTAGCTGCTGCATTTTGGATGTACTGCAGCTGCTTACAGGTCTGTTTGGACAGACCTGTAAGCAGGCCATTGCAGTAGTCTAGCCTGCTGGAGACAAATGCATGGACAAGAATCTCCAAGTCTGCCCTGGACACTATATTTCTAACTTTGGCAATGTTCTTCAGATGGTAAAAAGCTGTTGATGCTATTGATTTTATGTGGCTATTGAAATTTAGGTCTGAGTCCAGTATTACCCCCAAATTTCTGACCTTGTCTGAAGGAAGTAGGGAGAGAGACTGAAGTTGACAAATGACGCCCTCTCTTTGTTTCTGGAGACCAAAGACAATGATTTCGGTTTTGTCTGCATTTAGCTGGAGGAAATTATTTTGCATCCAGTCACTGATCTGTTGGATACAGTGAAGGAGCAAATCCAGTGGTCCATGTTCTCCTGCAGTCAGTGAGACATAGATCTGAGTGTCGTCGGCGTAATTGTGGTAGGACACTTTGTTTCTTTGTATTAACTGACCTAACGGCAGCATGTAGAGATTAAATAGGAGAGGTCCCAGGATCGACCCCTGTGGGACTCCACAGGTCAGGGCCACATGATCTGAGACGCAGTCTCCAATCTCCACAAAGTACTTCCTATCCTCCAGGTAAGACCTAAACCAGTCTAGGGCTGTGCCAGTGACACCAACCCAGTCCTCCAGTCTCTGCATGAGGATCTCATGGTCGACAGTGTCGAACGCGGCACTAAGATCTAACATGACCAAAACTGTGACTTTACCGGCATCAGTGTGAAGTCGAATGTCGTTTGTTACCTTCACTAGAGCGGTCTCAGTGCTGTGGTGGGGTCTAAACCCAGACTGGAACATATCAAAAGAATTATTCATTGTTAAAAATTCAGTAAGTTGTTGGGAGGCCACTTTTTCAAGAATTTTTCCAATGAATGGCAGATTCGATATGGGGCGATAATTTTGAAGTCCCGCAGGATCCAGACTGCTCTTTTTTAGGAGAGGTCTTATGACTGCTGTTTTTAGGGCCATAGGAAATGTTCCTGACGACAGAGACATGTTTACTATTTGTGTCAGTGAAGGTAACAAACTGCTCAGGACGGACTTCAGAAATTTAGAGGGCAATATATCCAGGCTACATGTGGAGGAGCTCAGACTCATGATTATCTTTTTGACAGTTTCAGTATCCACAGGTGCAAAGTGAGTTAGCTCAAAAAGCTTCTCAGGCTGTTGCATTGTTATACGTGCTGTGGAGGTGATAGTGTTTTTGATTCCTTGTACTTTGTCATCGAAAAACTGTGCGAACTCATTACACCTAGATTTAGAGGAAAATTCTAGGGGCAACTTTACAGGGGGGTTCGTTAATCTACCAACTGTTGAAAACATAACACGAAAATTGTTACTGCAACCTCCAATAATGTCAGAAAAATACATTTCTCTTGTTCTACGTAGAACCCGGTTAAATTCACCCAACTCATCTTTAAAGATTTCATAATCGCCCTGGAAGTTGGACTTTCGCCACTTCCGTTCGGCCCTCCGGCACTCTTGCTTCTGTGCCCTGACCGAGTCTGCCTTAGTCCATGGGGCCTTTTTCTTACTGGTAACTATTTTAACCGTCACAGGAGCAATGGGGTCCAGAACAGTCAGAACACTGGTGGTGACAGAGTTATACAATTCATCAACAGTAGAGCATGGAGTTTTCTCAAAATGTATCATTCCCATGAACAGTTCACTTGTGTTTTCATGTATGTGTCTTCTTCTAACAATTGTAAATTCAGCTGGTGGTTTGCTAGCAAAACACATGTCAAAAAATACACAGAAATGATCTGACAAAGCAACATCAACTACATTAACATTTGATACATTAACCCCCTTTGTAATTAGCAGGTCAAGAGTGTGCCCCCTGCTGTGGGTGGGGCCACTCACGTGCTGAATGAAACCAAAGGTCTCAAATACAGAAGCCAGCTCCTTTGCATTTCTGTCATCAACATTATCAACATGTACATTAAAATCCCCTGTAATAACTAAACTATCAAAATCTGTGCACACGAATGAAAGTAGTTCAGTAAAATGGTCAATAAAATCGCAACATGACTGTGGTGGCCTGTACAGGACAATGAAAAGAGTAGAAGATTGCTTTTGTTCCATTTTAAAAGAAATATACTCAAACGATGAAAAATTTCCAAGGGGCATTCTATGGGAGACAAAGTGCTCTCTAAAAACTGCAGCTATGCCTCCCCCCCTTTTGTTTTCTCGTATTTCGGATTCGAATTTAAAATTGGGTGGTGTTGCTTCTATTAGAACTGCATTTCCTGTATTTTGGTCCAGCCATGTTTCAGCCATAAGCATAAAATCAAGATCATAAGAAGTGATAAAATTATTAATTAAAAATGATTTGTTACATAGAGATCTGACATTAAGCATAGCAAGTTTAAAAATAACGTCAGAGTCGATTAATGTGGTTGATTGATTTCTACAGGGAACAGAAATTAGATTTGCAGAGTTGGACCGTCTAACTGCTGTCCTGTTTTGATTTCGTTTTTTAGAATTTAAAAACATTTTTGAGCTGGTGCGAGGAACACACACAGTCTCAATTGGCCTAAAATGTGAAAACCCTTGTTGTTGTTCTTTAGCTCCCAGAGTCAGAAGGGAGTCAGCACAGTTCAGTGTTTGGACTGGTAATGCACTGCCAGACGGACAGGGAGCAGTGTTTGCACCGTTGTACTCACCCGGTGCTGGTGAGCAGGAGGCGGGGGAGTGCGGTGTGGTCCGAGGGGGATCAGATGTAAACAGTCACGCCCCCCTCGGGGAACGCTGAACAACATGACGCATGTAGTCCATCAACAGGCTGCTACCGTATCTGTTTGGGTGTAATCCGTCTGGACGATAGGCTTCGTAACGTTTCCAGAAAAGGGCAAAGTTATTCACAAAGACAAAGTTAAAAGAGCTGCATGTAGCCTGGATCCACATATGCAGCGCCACAACACGACTGTAGAGGCAGTCACCTCTGTTTACAGTCGGGATTGGACCAGAAATAAAAACAGATAATCCGGAGGATTGAAGGAGGTGGAACAGATCCATAAAATGTTTCTTATATATCTACTGTATCTATCTATCTATCTATCTATCCACTGTATCTATCTATCTATCCACTGTATCTATCTATCTATCAACTGTATCTATCTACTGTATCTATCTACTGTATCTATCTATCTATCTACTGTATCTATCTATCTACTGTATCTATCTATCTATCCACTGTATCTATCTATCTATCAACTGTATCTATCTACTGTATCTATCTATCTATCTATCTATCTATCTACTGTATCTATCTATCTATCTATCCACTGTATCTATCTATCTACTGTATCTATCTATCTACTGTATCTATCTATCTATCTATCTACTGTATCTATCTATCTACTGTATCTATCTATCTACTGTATCTATCTATCTATCTATCTACTGTATCTATCTGTCTATCTACTGTATCTATCTATCTATCTATCTACTGTATCTATCTATCTATCTATCTACTGTATCTATCTATCTACTGTATCTATCTATCTATCTACTGTATCTATCTATCTATCTATCTACTGTATCTATCTATCTATCTATCTACTGTATCTATCTATCTATCTATCCACTGTATCTATCTATCTATCTACTGTATCTATCTATCTACTGTATCTATCTATCTACTGTATCTATCTATCTATCTATCTACTGTATCTATCTATTTGTCATCTATATCTGTCTGTTGTCTGCCCTTGGACAATGCTGTTTAACTAAAGTGGCTTTGACCTTGTTTTCAAACTTGCTCAGTCCTGCTTTTTCTTCCCCGTTTCAGCCCTGTCCGCTTCCCCTTTAAGTAGATTAAAGACGCACAATGAAACCCATGTGTTTAGGACGCGCACGAGAATCTGGCACACTTGTTTCCAACCGCTGAAACAGCTGCATCGGTGTCGGAGCAGCATCTGGCCCCATAGCGCCTTAATGAATGCCGCCTCATGCCGTGGTCTAATGGGATTGCCTTGTGTGGGAGTTCAGAGCTGTGACATGCGCTCAGCAGTGGCCAAAAGATTACTACGAAGATTAGAGGGAGAATCTAGTGGCGGATGTGCATGACAGGCGGCCGGGGTTTTCAGATCACACATTAGATAATTGGTGCAAAAGGAGAAAGCGCCGCCTGTCTGCCGCAGTCACACCTCCGGGTAAACCATCAGCGAGAGGTCGGACAAAGACCGTTACTGGAGCTGTGTGGGTGTCAAGGGTGTCTGTGGAGTAGTAGCAGCGAGAAAGGGTCTGAACGCAATCAAGAAATCACAAATCTTCAAACCTTTTGTCGTCATCTGTATCATTTTTTTTTTTATTTTAGTGTAATTATTGACATGTATTTTTGTTAATGCACCTTGTTTTACTCCAGGAAGAAGAGCTGTGTTGAACCGCTATCGGAGGTCAAAATACATACAGATATATAGATAGATATTAGATAGATAGATATTAGATAGATAGATAGATATTAGATAGATATTAGATATATAGATAGATATTGGATAGATAGATAGATATTAGATAGATAGATATTAGATAGATAGATAGATATTAGATAGATAGATATTAGATAGAGATATTAGATAGAGATATTAGATAGATAGATAGATATTAGATAGATAGATAGATAGATAGATATAGATAGAGAGATATTAGATAGATAGATATTAGATAGATAGATATTAGATAGATAGATATTAGATAGATAGATAGATAGATTTATTTGCAGACTCAAGGTCCAGATCAACACAGACAAAGACACTAAAAAATACAAAATATAAAAGAATTACAAATACATATGAAAGTATGTAGATAGATACAGATATAGATAACTGGATCGATACTTTTTTGATCCCCCCAAAGAGAAAAATACATCTGTATATACACACAAGTACATCAGAACCAAGTGAGATGCCCCAAAGAGGTAGATTTCAGTTCAGAGCTTCACGTAGATAAAGAAACTCAAAAGGTGAAGGAAAAGAACTATTATAGGATTAAAGCAAAAATTATAAAAATCAGTCCAGGCTTAACCCTTCGCTGTCTTTGAGTCAAAATGACCCGTCACAGTGATTCAAAGTTGGATAAAAATACCCTAAATCAGGATATAAAAAGGGTCTGACACAGGGTTAGTCAAGTTAGGAAAAAATCATTAAAATTCAGCTTGAATTTGACATCAGGAAACCACAACAGAGGTTTTAGCCTGAATGTTATGGTCGAAAGCGGGTTATGAGCTCATACTAGGAAATATTTCAGCTATATTTTCTAAAAAACATCAACAAAATACTTAATTACTATGACTATGCCAACAAGGTGTTACAATCTAGTATTTATCTCTCACTCGCTGTACACGGCCTTGTCATCTTGAATATCCGCGAAAAAAGAACAAATACCAAATTGTAAACAACTTACAGTGTTGAAACGTACCCGCTCTGACGTCACCAAGGGCTGTGAAGTTTTTTCGTTTCTAAGGGCGTTGCTATGGGGTTATTTCGATTTGGGGGGATCAGACAAAAAAAACAACAACTGATTTTGAAACCTTTAGTAGTTCTCTTCTAATATAAAATGGTATTAAAACTGTATTTCTAAATAAATCAAACCCGTCATAAGGTCTTTAAGGACGCTGAGGCAAAGTGAATGTACAATTACCCTTTGGCTCCTTTTCGTGAGCTCTGCAGAGGCACCGAGGAGGAGGCCACCGCAGAGAGACCTTGGCTCTTTTACACTCTCCGGTCCCGGTAAAGCCGCGGCGAGAGCAGCCTCCAGGCACAGGCTGGTTAGCGCTCCCTCACAGCTGCTTAGATTTGGAAGAGAATCTCGTGAGCACGTTTTACAAGCGACGGCAGAAACAGACAAGAGCAGCGGCTTTCCCCCCAATCCAAAACAAACTGCCTCTCGCTCCGCTCAACATGGCTCTCATTCTGACAGAGCTGCACACTGTAAAAACACACATATATACTTTATAATATCAATAAATCTAGGTTTAAACCAGGTTAAAAACAGCTGTGGTTTCAACTGAGGGATTCTGTCTTTACTTTTTATTATGTATGGTGATTATTTATCTCCAAATTTTAGGAAAGAACCACCCTCTCCACTTTACGAGCACGTATCAGCAGAATGATTGACAACTGGGAGGACCAATAGTCTTGATGATGCACCCGGAAGTAGAAAATCCCCCTTATACACCATAAATGTTTTTAATCATATTTTCTAATCGTAATTCTTAGTGGTTATGCAGATTTTAATGGTTATGATTTATGCCTGATGTGATGAGGGTTGCAACGCGTTCTCTACCTACAAAAGTTGATTAATTGATTTAACAGATCCTCTAGACATGATTTCATTTCCGAAAAAAGCTAAAATAAAAATATAAATATGACGTTACATCCCAGTTCACTGCTGCATGGTTTTGTTTCAGCTCAGTCTTGATTCTGATAAGAATAAATCCATGTCACAGAGAGCATATTAATAATTCTTTTACAAAAACAGATAAGAAATATATATTCTTTTACCAAGTGGTTTTGTTGAAAAGCCTGATCTCTTTTAGTGCCATATATAAATGTTATCACTTCTTCTTGAGTAAATCCTTTCAAATATTATAATAATTAAACATAAGAACTGGTCCAGGGCTGAAAGAATATTAGGGATATAAGGTTTTAATTGTTTTTTACATTATGAAGGTATTTTGGCATTTTTCTGAAAACAAAATGTGTTTATTGTTTAGATTTAACCAAAACTGGACCAAATATAAAGGTTAACACATTGTTTTATATTTAACTATTAAACTTTTAATGATGTATTGGATTAAAACAATTAAAAAATGAATTACTTTTTGTAGTTTTCTTGAAATAACATGCCTTGGTCGCCCATAACCATCAAATCTGCAAGTTAATAATCCAGTGGCTCATTAAAGGGGGCCACTAAACATTGTCTTGAGGACCGGATCTGGCCCACGAGCCATGAGTTTGACAGACACACATTTTTTTTTTTAAATTCTCAAAACGGAGATATGTGTTTTTTGCGATGGAACTCTTCATACGTTTCCTTTGAGAGACTTTTTGCAATGCGGCCGGTGGAGCTGCTGCCAGTCTCTTGCAGCCGCGGCTCCCGGTGCCCTGGCCCTTCATAATTCATGTGGTTGTTGTAGCGGTGCAGGAGCATGTCGGAGGATCTGTGCTCCAGCGGACACAGGGCTGAGGCTGCTCATGTAGCGTACAGGCCTCAGTCACACCTGCACGCCGCCCTCATGCTAATGTCACATCCACCGCCAACTTTATGCAAATGAGCGGGGGATGTTTGTTTAAAATGTCACTGGGAAAAGAAAAATAACTGAGAAGCAATGGAAGAACTGTGGGGATGGACTGAGTTTAAATATTAATGTCTTATTGCAATATATTTGTGTAGTGTGGTATTGTGTTCATACTGTATGTATAGAATGTGATGGGACATGTCAGCACTAAATGAACGGAAACTGCTGACCATTCTGTCTAAGTCATGAGACAGAGGTAAAACAATAGAGACCTTATATGTGTGAACAACATCTTTATCATGAGACTGAAATACGAAATCATGAGGGGCATATGAATGTCCTGTGGATGCATGGTTTGTTATAATTGTGTCTCATGACATTTGGGCACAATTGCGGAGACGGCTGACTCGACCCTTCTCTGGGGTCCATGAGGCTGTGGACATCTGGAAGGAGAATAAGAGAAGGAGAGAGACCCTCAGGGAGACAGACTCAGAGATACAGAGTTTAACCAGGACTTACAAGATAATTGAATGACGTATGTATTTATGACATCCTGTGACTTGACCAACCCATGACGCTCCTTTACTACTATAAGGAGCATTCTGGGTCTTTTCTGCTATTCCATCTTAGCGGGACCCGGGCGAGGTTATCTGTAATTTGTCTGTATTCTGCTTATATACATTGAACCTTTTTATATCTAAGCAGAGTCTGCAGTTTCCATTCACTAATCACTGGTCTGTGCTCAACTGGACGAGCCTGGTCAAAGATAAATGCTGTATACTAATAATAAAAAGCTATCACAATCAAGCTTTGAATCTTTATTTGTGGAGCACATTTAAAACAGTCGAGTCTGACCAAAGTTCTGTACACACAGTAAGACATAGAACTACAATAAAAACACATAAATACAGAAATATACAGAACAGAGCAAAAGTGTGGACACACTTTCTAATTCAGTGTCCTTTCTTTTCATGACTATTGACTGTAGACCCGCACCAGGCTGTGTAAGGGCTGTTTGACCAATAAGGAGAGTGATGGTGCTGGGCCACATGACCTCCACAGTCACCGGACCTGAACCTAGTCCAGATGGTTTTGGACCTGAACCCAGTCCAGATGGTTTTGGGGCTGGACCACAGAGTGAATCGGAGCCAACAAGTGCTAAGCATCATGGGAACTCCTTCAAGACTGTTGGAGACCATTTTAGGTCCTCTTGAAGCTCATCCAGAGAATGCCAAGAGTGAAGCAGTATCAGAGCAAAACGTGCTGCTTTGAAGAACCAGAATAAAACACATATTTTCACTTGTTTCATACTTTTTCAGTACGTACATATATCCACATGAGTTCATTCATAGTTTTGATGCCTTTAGTGTCAATCTACAATTTTCATAGTCATGAAAATAATCTTTGAATAAGAAGGTGTGTCCAAACTTTTGGTCTATAGTGTATATAAACACATAAAACTGAAAACTTGTCTCTTTCTACTTGGTATAAAAAGCCAAAAGTGTGTAAAGTGTTTGATTGATTGAAGCGTGCATTAAAATAATACTAATATTTTCGTGCACCTAAAATCCATCCTGCATTTCCACTTTCCTTTGCATAAACTCAAAGCCAAGGACACAGCGAAGCATCCCACACCCTTTTGCAGATGAAGCACAACTTTCTAGACGAAAACAACAACTAATCCCGACTTTAGACTCTTGGACAAACTCGCGCGGAATAAAAAGTAGACTCGTTAGCGACTTAATCAATGTTAATCACTGCGGGCTCACCTCTCCGTCAACAGCCATACAATGAGCCGACTGGCAACAGGCAGACAAAACAACAGGCAGGGGGGAGACGAGTCCGAAATGTAAAAACACATCCCAACAAAAATATACGCTGCTGCCCGTGGAGCCAGTCAAGTTTTCATGTATTTTATCTATTTTTTTGCTGTTTTTCCTGCGCCTTAGTGGGGTAGTGGTTTTGCTATGGGTTTAATTTGAGCCGGGGGGCAGGCGGGATGACCGGCAGGAGCAACAAAGCCTTGGGTTACAGAGGGCACGAGCAGTAGGATGCAAGACAGGGGCGCCAGATAGCAAAATATAGCGCGGGGAAATAGCAAAAAAAAAAAAAAACCGGGAGATAAGCTTGCTCTAGCATGGAGATAGCAACGAGGTGACTGCTTTAAGCTATGCAGAAGAAAGGGGGAGCCTAGACGGAGGCCAGCAAAGGAGGGGAAATTGAAAGATGAGAGTGGCAGATTGTTCAGAAAAGATGTGTAATGCATAAATATCCGTGACGATGGCGCTTTGTCGAAGCAGGCCTTAAATATTTTGTCTTTGAAGCCGCATCGGTGGAAAAAGGCCAAGGTGAACTCTCGCCGCTGGGAAGGCCGCCGCAGATTAGGACCAAAACCAGGAAGATTGTGTTTATCAATTTGTAATACAATTGTGTGAGTTATAGAGAGGAGTCCATGGCCTTCGTATTGCGAGCTGAAACTTTTGTGTGGAAGGAAGCCAGAGGGAGACACGAGGAATAGAAATGTGTGATTAGAATTTCAGATAGAGAAGGGCGGGCGGCTCTGTAGTGAATGTGACCTTAAAGCAGTTAAGATAGAGGACTTTAACGGACTAATAAACCAGGCAGGCTCCATGTGTCAAAGGGAACAGCAGGGAAGTCTTTGAGCATCAATATCCTCAAGCAGATAATTATGACCACATACAGGTCGTAAAGACAGAAAAAGATGGGTTTTCGGCAGAGAGCTGGGAGAGACTTCAGCGTGGAGTCGGGAGAAACTGCCAACTGCTGCGAACAAACCTCCAAGTCTCAATTAAAGAAGAAATATAATAATAATAATAATAATGCATTGGTTTTATACAACGCTTTTCAGGACAATCAAAGACGCTTCACATTATTCTTTCTCTCCAAACACGGTGGTGATAAACTACTACTATAGCCGCAGCTGCCCTGGGGCACACCGACAGAAGCGAGGCAACCAGTCTGTGCCATCGGCCCCTCCCACCACCACGAACCACTCACACACACACCAGACTCATTCTAATGTGGGGGAAGTGTCTTGCCAAAGGACACAGCAACAGTTTGGCAATTTACAGCCGCAGCCGCCCCACTGTGGCACCTGCTGTTCCCAGAGGTCTCCCATCACAGCACTAACCAGGCCCTGCCCTGCTTAGCTTCAGGCCACGTCAATATCAGGCATTATTTTTGCTGGTAAAGATGTTGTGGCTCTACTCCCCACGGGCTCCGTTAGCGGCAAATGAGATGGCTAAAGCTAGGCTAAATGCTAAAGCTAGGCTAAATGCTAACAGCCTCACTCACTCGGGCTCATTACAAATGTCACGGTAAACTCAGATCCAATGGTTTCAATCTGCAAAAGGAGTTAACCCCTCCCACCTGTTAACGGAGTCAATGGAGCAAATCCAGACCTTAGTACGAAATGTAATTTGTACTATGGTGTGGTACGACCAGGCTAGCATAATTACAATAACACAGACAAATTCTAATGACATATTGATCTATTTCTCCAGGTATTGTCACGCGCCGGAATAAGACAGAAAACGTGTTAATCTCCCCAAACTGTGAACGTGGCGATGGCACATACTCCGCAGATATTAGTTGGATTAAACACACACACCTTGTCGATTGAGTTTTGGGCTTTGACGCTGGGTCTATTTCCTGCATGTCTCCGGTGGCCTGGTGTCTGTGTGATCTCTGGTCTTCCATCTGGTCCTTCCTGTCACTGCTCACCTCTGGTCCAGCTGATCCCTCCGCACTGACAGCCATCAAACCCAAGCCGAAGCCAATCTATGCCCTCAAGTGTCAGGCCAATAAGAATCCCGGTCCCTTTGATGGACAAGGTCAAACATGAAGCTTACTTAACCCTGCTTTGTCTGAACTGAACCGCTCCGTCGTCAAAGGCTGTTTTTGTCAGCGACGTGTTAGATATTTATACGTTTATTGATTTTTATATGTACTGATTCTACTCATTTGTATTTTATTCTATTGCAGGGGTCTCCAACCTGTAGCTCGGGAGCCACCAGTAGCTCGCCACCCCCTTACAGGTAGCTCGCCAAAGGATTTAGAATTGAACAAATCAAATAATACACTTATTTTTTTATATTATATAATTCATTTTCATTATTTATTATTGTAAGTGCACTTACTTTGTCACTAGTAACAAATATGTGATGATATATAATAACTGTATAGGCTTTTTCACTACAATATTAGCCCAGGGCCTCTTCAAGAAGTAGCTCTCTGCCTTTAGCGTCCTGGGAAAGTAGCTCTCTGCCTTTATCCATGCCAAATGTTAAGGGGCCTGCACGGTGGCTGAGTGTTCTCCCCATGTCTGTGTAGGTTTCCTCCGGGTGCTCCGGTTTCCACTACCACTAAAAACATGTCCAATAGTTCTGGCATGTGCCTCCTGTACTGGCCCCGCTCCCATCTCTGTGGAGAGAGACTAATGCCCAAAAATAATAATTGTAAAGCGCTTTGTGACTCTGGTCTGTGAAAGGCGCTATATAAATAATGATTACTTAGTTACTTACAAATGTGACATGTACATTTCTCCAGTGTGAGATCAACAAAGTCTATCTTATCTTCAAGAGAGAAAAACATGGGATTTCTAAAACAAAATCTCAATAAACAGACAAAGCCGTTTATTTGTACGGCAGGCCCAAAGCACCAAACTCAACAAACACGAAAGAATCAAACATATAAATACCTCGGCTCTGGCACCTTTTAACACGCAACCGTAGTTTAAAACCCGGCAATTCTGCAAAATATGTTTCTAATGTTCAAAATACCGTTATACGTACGAATCCTGAGCGTTTGGGATGTTTTATTGCCGCAATAATGGTGGCTGTGTCCCGGCAAAAGATGATAGTGTCATTCTAAATCCGTGTTTCACTACGATATTACTTTGGCACACGGCTCCATTATGTCACCACGGCTTCAAAATGGCCGTCATAAATCATCCCCGCCTTTGATTCCTATCTGCTTTGTTTCTATGGTTTCTGACGGACGGCGGTTGCGATGGTCCTTGAGTAGAATCCATTGGGGTCTGCGGTACATTCACAGAAACATGGGCCTTACCAGCGTGAGGCCATTTTCAGCAGCTTTGTGGCTTTTGAGGTAAGGTTTTTAAATATGTAAATTTGTTGCGTCCTCTTTCCCAAACTCAATTCATGATGTTGTTCATTTGGCTTCCCTCAAGACAAGACTATGGCCCAACAAAGTTATGAAAACAGAACTTGCGGCTTCCGATGGCTGCGTCTTAGTCTGGTCTGCGCCAGAGTGAGTGAGCCATTTAGCATTTAGCCTAGCTTTAGCATGTAGCCTAGCCTTAGCCATCTCCTTTTCCACTAACAGATGCATTGCAAAGGAAGGTTTCTCACCCATCATCTGTACTTCTTAGCAAGTTTTCCCGACGTTTCGTCCTCAGAAGGAGGAGAAACCTTCCTTTGTTTCCTTTGCTTTGGAAGGTTTCTCCTTCCAAAGCAAAGGAAGGAGAAACCTTCCTTTGCTTTGACTAATCCCTGTACGACTGAGGGCTTACACAAACTTAACATATGCATTGTTAACTGTATACACATACACAGTTTTCCTGCTTTCTGTTGGATTGTCATCAACAGAAAGCAGGAGTTGTATAAATGTCTTGCTCTTTATAGTAGAAAATCATCCATTCTGTAAGATAAGATAAGATAAACTTTATTGATCAATAATGGAGACATTTACAAACCTCCAGTGGCTTCACTTCAGCTAAATTCATATTCAAATGAACACATAACATGAAACCGGCATCGATAAAATAACTGTTAGTAGCAGCCTTGGTCTCGCTGCTGTACTGTCCAACAACACCATAGGACAGTGTTTTTCAACCAGTGGGCCGTGGTGCATTCGTGTGCCTTGAGACGTGGTTTGGTGTGCCTTGGCAAATTTTGGTGGCTGAGTGGATAGCACTCTCGATTCTCAGCAAGAAGGTCCTGGGTTCGAATCCCGGTCGGAACAGGTCCTTTCTGAGTGGAGTTTGCATGTTCTCCCCATGTCTGCCTAGGTTTCCTCCGGGTGCTCCGGTTTCCCCTACCACTAAAAACATGCACAATAGGTCTGAATGTGAATGAGAGAGTGAATGGATGGTGTTGGAGCTGATGGTCCAGTGTGTTCTGGACTCGCTTCTGTCATCACCGTGTGTGGAAGGATTGGAACAATATCTGACTCTGAACATTGTAAAGCGCTTTGGGACTGTACCTTGGTCTGTAAAATGCACTATAAAAATAAACATTACTCACTATTTTCTATATATCTACTGTGAATAGAATGACTTTGCTTTCATGTGTGTATGAGTTCCAGCTGGTGGTTTGCCATGTGATTCGTTCCAACCAAAAGGGTGTGTCACGGCTGCAAAAAGGTTGGGAAACACTACCCTAGAACAGTCTTAGAATTCATCAAAAAATAAAAATAAATCTTCCTCCAAAAAGCCACATCAGCTTTGCCCACACTGTGTCTATATAAAACAGAAAAGACAGGGCAGTAAATGTGTCCGCATTGGAGAAATGAGAAGAGAAAAGGCAGATTGACACCGCGATGGCCTCTTCTATCTCAACTCCTGCCAGTTCTCATGATCAGCGCCTGTCTCCTGTCCGCTCCCGTCTCCGCCATCGTAACCTTCAACTCCAGCGTCCTAAGTGGAGATGATGAATCGAGAGAGAGCGCCGCGAAAGGACGAGAGATTGGCAAACAACGGCTGATGAAAAATGACAAACATCTCGAAAGAAAGGTATAGACGGAGGGAGGGGGAGGTAGAAAGGAAGCCAAAAAAAGTCATCAGGCCGGAGGGAGTAAAGGTGACATTGGGAGGGAGGGGCTGCGCTTCGGGACAGCCGCAGTGGTGACATTCCGGGCGCGCTCTTTGCCTGCTCCACGCTGAGAGGGCTTGAATACAAAGAGACAGGGATAAACAAGCACACGGGCCAACGCGCTCGCAGGTTCAAATAAGCCCCGCATACTTAAGCATTTAAACCAGTGGGGAGTCCGCCCCAGGGTCCCCAAAGCCCCCACCCCCCGAGTCGAGCCGTGCGCACCGCCTGATAACCTTCACACACCTGTGGTCTGCGAAAACAATGATAACTCTTTTGTATGGGCTTATGTGAGCGCGGGCGAATATGCAAGGCGGGTGCTGCCAAGTTACGAGGCTGAAATTGTTATTAGCGCCCAAAACGGAGCAGGTGACACCTTGTAATTTACAGCAATAAGCCTTATCGGGCCAGAGCAGATCCATATTTTAGTGCGGGGTTTATGGCAGCTGGGATATTAGTTATTACACGGGTTAGGCAGATAAATCGCGGCGCTAATATACGGCACTGAGACAGCCTCTTAATTAAATATTAGATGCAGACACTCAATGCAGCCGAGTGAAATAATAATGTGATGGGCCAGCTCTGCAGATAGACCGGCGTAAACTTGTGAAAAGGTGAATGCTGGAGTTGAGCCAGAGCTTTGCCCTTTGGGGGAGGTAGAAAGTGAAAGGACTGGTGGAACTTGTAGAACTATAAAGCATCTGCAGCAGTAGCAGCAGCAGCAGCAGTAGCAGCAGCGGCGGCGGCGGCGGTGGTTGATAGTTGTTGTAACACTGTGTAAGAATACTGTAGCTAAACTTAGGCCCTGTTTACACGGAGATGCAGCCAAGCAATTCCCAAAAACGACCCCACTCCAAATTCGCAGTGCAAAGCGTCTACACGGTGGGTGAAAACGATGTGGTTCTAGTGCCTGGCCAGTAGGGGGCAGCGGGACTTGACATGACACCCACCAGTAAACCACTTCCTCAACAACATCCTCCTCTGGCCGCCACAAAGACAGGGAAAAATGCACCAACATAACTCTGCATTTAACAATAGCAGCAAAGAAGGAACCTGAAACTACAGCTTTGCGTGATTACTTTTGACGAAAGAGTAGAATTCTCTCTCTAGCACTCGAAGCACACACAGCACAAGTTTATCCACCACCATTGTTGTTTACGTGTGTTCTCAGCTACTGCGCATGTCCAAATGTATGGTTGCTTTGTTCCACTCGCAAACAAAAGGCCAATCCGATAGTCAACTCCAACGTCTTACTGTCCCAGAATCTCTGTGTAAACAGGCCCTAATGCACCTCATAATCTGCCACGATAAAAATGTATTTAAGAATATAGTGTATAATGTTCATCTGATTATTTGTTCAATACAAAGAAACACAATCAGAACTGCTATGACAAAAAATAACAACTTGAAACTGGCCTCCTGCTGGGACTATGAGGAGCACAGGGACTGGCCTCCTGTTGGGACTATGAGGAGCACAGGGCCTGGCCTCCGGCTGGGTCTATGAGGAGCACAGGGACTGGCCTCCGGCTGGGACTATGAGGAGCACAGGGATTGGCCTCTGGCTGGACTCTGAGGAGCACAGGGTCTGGCCTCCTGTTGGGACTCTGAGGAGCACAGGGTCTGGCCTCCTGCTGGGACTCTGAGGAGCACAGGGACTGGCCTCCTGCTGGGACTCTGAAGAGCACAGGGACTGGCCTCCTGCTGGGACTATGAGGAGCACAGGGCCTGGCCTCCTGCTGGGACTATGAGGAGCACAGGGATTGGCCTCTGGCTGGACTCTGAGGAGCACAGGGTCTGGCCTCCTGTTGGGACTCTGAGGAGCACAGGGTCTGGCCTCCTGTTGGGACTATGAGGAGCACAGGGCCTGGCCTCCGGCTGGGTCTATGAGGAGCACAGGGATTGGCCTCTGGCTGGACTCTGAGGAGCACAGGGTCTGGCCTCCTGTTGGGACTCTGAGGAGCACAGGGTCTGGCCTCCTGTTGGGACTATGAGGAGCACAGGGTCTGGCCTCCTGCTGGGACTCGAAGAGCACAGGGACTGGCCTCCTGCTGGGACTCTGAAGAGCACAGGGACTGGTCTCCTGCTGGGCCCAGAATCAAGACTAAACATGGGGAGGCAGTGTTTCAGATTAATGATAGCAAAATCTGTAGCAGTCTTCCTGAAAATGTGAGACAAAAAACTTAAACATGAATCCATCTGTTTCACCGAATCGTTTACGTAAATACAAAGTTTGTGAATATTCTGTAAACGCTCTTTGTGAGTCTGTTCTCCTCAGTCTATTTTCACAGTGATTTTCAGATCCGAGCTGCATCTATATAAAGGCTGTGCTCACTGCATTGGTACGGCATGGCACAGATCGATGAGGAATAGGTTGTGTGTGTCAGTGGAGCTTGGCCTACATACAACGTCTGAGGCAGATCTATGTTGACAGAGAAAAGTCTGCAGGAGAACGATGTACAGTACGTGGTGTCAGCAGATTATTTATCCCTACAGAGGATTCAGAGATAGGTTTTGATTCTTTTGGCACTTTATTTTTCACAAAGGTTCTTGTTTTTGACGCCGTAGAGAGAGCTACACTTGCTACACGTGCCTCTGTCGTCGTCTGAAAGCATATTTCTGTCATGGTGTGGACTTTTGACAGCAACAACAATCTACTGTTTTACGTGTGTATACAGTGCCTTGCAGAAGTATTCACCCCCCTTGGCTTTTTACCTTTTTTGGTACATTACAGCCTTTAGTTCAATGTTTTTTTTAATCTGAATTTCATGTGATGGATCAGAAAACAATAGTCTAAGTTGGTGAAGTGAATTGAGAAAAATATATACATAAAACTATTTTTCAGAAATAAAAAACTGGAAATTGGCATGTGCATAAGTATTCACCCCCTTTTGTTATGAAGCCCATAAAAAGCTCTGGTGCAACCAATTACCTTCAGAAGTCACATAAATAGTGAAATAATGTCCCCCTGTGTGCAGTCTAAGTGTCACATGATCGGTACATACACACCTTTAAGTGTCACATGACCTGTCAGTACATACACACCTTTAAGTGTCACATGACCTGTCAGTACATACACACCTTTAAGTGTCACATGACCTGTCAGTACATACACACCTTTAAGTGTCACATGACCTGTCAGTACATACACACCTTTAAGTGTCACATGACCTGTCAGTACATACACACCTTTAAGAGTCACATGACCTGTCAGTACATACACACACCTTTAAGTGTCACATGATCGGTACATACACACCTTTAAGAGTCACATGACCTGTCAGTACATACACACACCTTTAAGTGTCACATGATCGGTACATACACACCTTTAAGTGTCACATGACCTGTCAGTACTTACACACCTGAAAGGCCTCAGAGGCTGCAACACCAAAGCAAGAGGCCCCACTGACCAAACACTGCCATGAAGACCAAGGAACTCTCCAAACAAGTCAGGGACAGTGTTGTTGAGAAGTACAAGTCAGGGTTAGGTTATAAACAAATATCCAAATCTTTGATGATCCCCAGGAGCACCATCAAATCTATCATAACCAAATGGAAAGAACATGGCACAACAGCAAACCTTTCAAGAGACGGCCGCCCACCAAAACTCACGGACCGGGCAAGGAGGGCATTAATCAGAGAGGCAGCACAGAGACCTAAGGTAACCCTGGAGGAGCTGCAGAGTTCCACAGCAGAGACTGGAGCATCTGTACATTGGACCACAATAAGCCGTACGCTCCATAGAGTTGGGCTTTATTGCAGAGTGGCCACAAGAAAGCCATTACTTTCAGCAAAAAACTAAAAGGCATGTGGGAGACTCCCAAAATGTATGGAGGAAGGTGCTCTGGTCGGGTGAGACTAAAATTGAACTTTTCAGCCATCAAGGAAAACACTATGTCTGGCGCAAATCCAACACATCACATCACACAAAGAACACCATCCCCACAGTGAAACATGGTGGTGGCAGCATCATGCTGTGGGGAGGTTTTTCAGCAGCCGGGACTGGGAAACTGGTCAGAGTTGAGGGAAAGATGATGGTGCTAAATACAGGGATATTCTTGAGCAAAACCTGTACCACTCTGTGCGTGATCAGAGGCTAGGACGGAGGTTGACCTTCCAGCAGGACAATGACCCCAAACACACTGCTACAGCAACACTTCAGTGGTTTAAGGGCAAACATGTAAATGTGTCGGAATGGCCGAGTCAAAGCCCAGACCTCAATACAATAGAAAATCTGTGGTCAGACTTAAAGATTGCTGTTCACACGGACAAACCATCCAACTTGAAGGAGCTGGAGCAGTTTTGCAAGGAGGAATGGGCAAACATCCCAGTGGTAAGATGTGGCAAGCTCATAGAGACTTATCCAAAGCGACTTGGAGCTGTGATTGCCGCAAAAGGTGGCTCTACAAAGTATTGACTTTAGGGGGTGAATAGTTATGCACATTGAGCTTTTCTGTTATTTTGTCCTATTTGTTGTTTGCTTCAAGATAAAAAAAACAAAAAACAACAACTTCAAAGTTGTGGCATGCTCTGTAAATGAACTGATGCAAATCCTCAAACAATCCATGTTAATTCCAGGTTGTGAGGCAACAAAACAAACAAAATGCCAGGGGTGAATACTTTTTGCAAGGAACTGTATTTCATGCTACTTTTGTTTTTTACTAATTCCTCTTCCGTGCACGGGAAGCACTTTGGGCAGCAGCTGGTGTTGTAAATATAGTGAAAAACAAAAGTTGACAAAGACATCTATCTCTACAGAAATGCTATAAAAAATTCAGACCACAATAACCATAATAAAAGGTGTAGACATTCCCAAAGAACATTCAGGTGATGTGAGGAGAACAGAATCTTCTCTCATTGTTTTCCGTCGCAGAGTTTTCACGTGTTGCTTATTGATCGGGTGAAGTCGTCAAAGCTGCAGAGTTGACTCTCGTTGCACTGACGACGTCCACATCAGAGAAGCACAAAGGTAGCGTCGTGCAGGTGTCAGGTACGGAGCAGCGGGAGCAGAAATGGGACTAAAAGCCTGTCACGGTAACAGCGGGACGTAAACCGTGCTCCATAAAAACACAGAACAAAGAGCAGTGTGGACAAAAGAGCGTTTATGAGTCAGCGATGAAGAGAATGGCTCACGTAACACGGAGACGAACGATGAAGGCATGAAAAAACAGGATGATTTAAGGAGCTATAGAGTGAAGCAGTGGTCCCCAACCTTTTTGAGCCGTGGTACAGTTTTGTCAGTGCAAAATTGAAACTCAACTGCTTTAATTAATAAAGCAAAGTCATTCTCATTAATGTGCAGTACAGAGAAAATACAGAGAAATTACAGAAAATACAGAGAAAATACAGAGAAATAACAGAGAAAATACAGAGAAATTACAGGGAAATTACAGAGAAATTACAGAGAAAATACAGAAAAAATAAAGAGAAATTACAGAGAAATTACAGAGAAAATACAGAGAAAATACAGAAAAAATACAGAGAAATTACAGAGAAACTACAGAGAAATAACAGAGAAAATACAGAGAAAATACAGAGAAAATATAGAGAAAATATAGAGAAAATATAAAGAAAATACAGAGAAAATACAGAGAAACTACAGAGAAAATACAGAGAAACTACAGAGAAATAACAGAGAAAATACAGAGAAAATACAGAGAAAATATAGAGAAAATATAAAGAAAACATAAAGAAAATACAGAGAAAATACAGAGAAATTACAGAGAAAATACAGAGAAATTAAAGAGAAATTAAAGAGAAAATACAGAGAAAATACAGAGAAATTACAGAGAAAATACAGAGAAAATACAGAGAAATTACAGAGAAAATACAGAGAAATTAAAGAGAAAATACAGAGAAATTACAGAGAAAATACCATAGACTGTATATATTAATGGACAGAGTCACGCCTATCTCCGCCGTTCATAGGAGTTGGCCATGAAAAGTGCTTTCATGGAGCAATCCAAAATGGCCGCGAGTGGTCCCGCCCACAAGAAAATTGTGAAAAAACGCATCTGCGCATGCGTCAGCCGGAGCAGCTCCATTCATTTGAACGAGAGACTTCAAAAATTCACAGAAAGTAAATTAGAGTGGACCAAAACACCCCCTCAGCATTGACACACATGTGGAACGGAGCTTTGGGCCAAGAGCCAACTTTTGGTCCATCCTGTAAAGACGTTTGAGAGGTCTGCTAACGCTATATGTTAGCATTGGCTAATTCTACTTCTGGGTCCACCCCCATCGGCCCGGGGTGGTATTGCAGCATGTCAGCGCACGTCATTTTGGCCACTTTTGAGCTGGGACCCTCCCCCACTGGAAAATATAGAGAAAATACAGAGAAAATACAGAGAAATAACAGAGAAAATACCTTTACCTGCACCTGGAGGAAACCTACACAGACACAGGGAGAACATGCAAACTCCACTCAGAAAGGCCAAATTTGAATTGAAAGAAATATTATTATTATTTATTTCATGTTTTATCATATTTGACGAATGTCTGAATTGTGCCCAGTGTATTGTCAGAACTATTATTGAAAGTCTGACGTCATTTGCACCGAAACACATCAAGACTTTTTATTAGTGCAAATCATTTTTTTTTTTTTCAGATTTCTTCCTCAGACACAGCCTCCACTGGACCCACGGGGACTGGACGGTTTTCAGAGTAGAGGACATTATGACTCTTCTTCTGGGCCAATGTCAATCCAATAAAAATCACTACAATAAAGTGATCCTTAATTTTCATGAGATCGTGACCGAGACGTTCGACGGAGAATCACCAGCGCCGCTTCATCTGCGCCAAAGTCACCGCAAGAACAATTTAACACCAAAGCAACGAGTAATTACACCGACATTATCTGTACCGGGCCAAATATGTGAAAGACGACAACTTAAACTGTATTTATGTTTTAAAATAATGTGTACTCGATCCACTTTATGTGTAGAGCACATTTTATAAAACAGGATTCCAAAGAGATAAAAGTCACACATTTAAATAAACAGGTTTGACAGATTTATATGTTTAAAAAAAAATAGAAAAAGTAAAACATTTAAAAACAACTAGAATGTAACCCTAACCCTTTAGCCAATGAAACTCCAGCTCCCCTTAGCAACCACGTTAGCAACAAGGATTGCAAGGTCCCACCTCACAATTCCAGCAGTAAAACCACAGAGCTTTTGAATTAAACCTTATTATAAAAACTTCTATATCTATAAAAAAAAAAAAAAGCTAAGTTTTTAACAGTTTTTGAAATTATATAAATAATTATGCCGGTTTGTTTGCGCCTTTTTGTGCTAAAAACCATCACACATAGTTAGCAGAAATCTGTTAAAACTCTCCACATGTCCAAAGTCAGAAGAACTAAACGTTTACGCCGTGACCTTTGAAAAGCAGCGTTAGAATCTCTCTGGAGACTTCTAAACCACACTGGAAACCAGAACAGAGAGTAATAATGAAAGAGAATGTGATCATGAACAAGCACAAACAAAAGAGATGGGATTTTGTGGATAAATGTATTTTTTGGTATTTTTGCAGTTCGTAAACAGTGAGTTGTGAATTCCATGAAGCGGGTTTTCTGAAACATGAACACTCTCCTCCAGACGCTGTTACCACACTCCATATTAAATATACAACACTGTGCCACTTAGCAGCCTACACTTCCAATGCACACACACACACACACACATACACACATACTGTACATACATACAGACACACAGACACACACATACACACACACATACATACATACAGACACACAGACACATACACACACACACACACACACACACACATACACACACACACACACACACACATACATACAGACACACAGACACATACACACACACACACATACATACTGTACATACATACAGACACATACACACACACACATATACAGACACATACTGTACATACATACATACAGACACACACACACACATACACACACACACACACATACTGTACAAACACACAGACACACATATACACACACACACATACTGTACATACACACACACACACACATATACACACATACTGTACATACACACACACACACACACACATACATACACACACACACACACACACATACAAACACACACACGCACACCTACACACATACTGTGCATACATACATACAAACACACAGACACACACACACACTACATAGGACCATGCACTCTCAGCCGGAGCAGGACACACACACCCACCCACACCTACACACATACAGACACACAGACCTAAACACACACCCACCCACACACAACTACACACATACCCCCACCTACACACACACACAGACACACACAACTACACGAATACACACACACACACAATCTATACACTACATAGGACCATGCACTCTCAGCTGGAGCAGAGGGGGGAGGGATGGAGTGGGGGGAGGGGGGCGGTGGGGGGTGAGAGAGGAGGGAGGGGGGGTAGAACTGTGACGGCGCCTCCCCAGAGAAGGCGAGGCGCTCATCCGTACTGATCTTAAAACAACAACCTCCGCCCTCCGCCTCTCTCTGCTCCAACTACTGCTCACCAAACCGGACTTAGAAAAAACAGACAATTTCACACTTGCATTAACAGCACAATAAACTGCAGCCACAGGAACTGCTTTTTTACATTAATCTAAGAGACAAAAGAGACATTGATTACAAAAAGAGGTACGTTTGTGTTTTTGAGAAGGGTTGTGAGAGTTGTGGAGGTGACAGAGATGGTAAATGTCAGAGGGAGGCATTTGCAAAGACTTGAGTCGTCCTGTTATGGAGAATACAGTGAAGGATACACAGGAGAATTTTGCGTTTATTTCCGAAAATCCACTTAAAATGTGAAACTAATGTGATTTTGATTCGTTAAACTCAAAGTGACACGAGACAAGACGTTAATTTCATGTTGAGGATTGTGGCTGACTAGGGACGTAAAAAACTATGCATTTTCATGACCGACCACCGAGCCTCATTAACCGGTTGAAACCGGTTTAACCGCGTAGTTTAAAATAGTCCACGTTCTTTGAAATAACAGCCATCTCGAGCCGCGTACTTTTCATAAGTGCAGCTGAGCGTTCTACGGGATCAGAGCCGAGACAGCGGCACCAAAACCCGCAACAGCTTCGGCACCTTTGCGCACAGAGAACTGCTGTTTTAATCTTCCCATTCTTCTGTGCTGCGGCTTAAAGCATTTTTAAGCAAAAGACAGTTCGTCCACATGGTCAGAGCAGCGAGTGACGAGCCGCGTCTCGCAGGTCTCCGCTAAAGTTTAAAAGTGATCAGTGTGGAGCTGATGCCAAGGACCAGCAGCACAAACATGGTCCATGTGTGTGGAGCTGATGCCAAGGACCAGCAGCACAAACATGGTCCATGTGTGTGGAGCTGATGCCGTGACACAGAGGAGCGCAACAGACCGGTATGTGTGTGTGTACAATACATGTATGTATGTGTGTATGTCTGTGTGTGTGTATATGTAAGCTATGTGTGTGTGTACAATACATGTATGTATGTGTGTATATGTCTGTGTGTGTGTATATGTAAGCTATGTGTGTGTGTACAATACATGTATGTATGTGTGTATATGTCTGTGTGTGTGTATATGTAAGCTATGTGTGTGTGTACAATACATGTATGTATGTGTGTATATGTCTGTGTGTGTGTGTATATGTAAGCTATGTGTGTGTGTGCAATACATGTATGTATGTGTGTATATGTCTGTGTGTGTGTATATGTAAGCTATGTGTGTGTGTGCAATACATGTATGTATGTGTGTATATGTCTGTGTGTGTGTATATGTATGTGTGTGTGTGCAATACATGTATGTATGTGTGTGTATGTCTGTGTGTGTGTATATGTAAGCTATGTGTGTGTGTGCAATACATGTATGTATGTGTGTATATGTCTGTGTGTGTGTATATGTAAGCTATGTGTGTGTGTACAATACATGTATGTATGTGTGTATATGTCTGTGTGTGTGTATATGTAAGCTATGTGTGTGTGTGCAATACATGTATGTATGTGTGTGTAAATATAAGCTCCAATGAAGTTCTGACCCGCACCAGTGTGCAACTGGCGGTAACAGAGGGGAGAGATGATGCGTGTGGATGTTACGTGTCAATGGAGGGGGGGGAAATGTGTGTGTGTGTGTGTGTGTGTGTGTGTGTGTGTGTGTGTGCGTGTACATGTGTGCGTGCATATGTGGCGCGTACGGCGTGAGAGTCGGCCCAGAGTTTACTGTTACATTGGCGCACACAGCTAGATAGGGACCCGCTCGTCACATCGTGCAAATAGGGCTTAAAATAGCGTTATGAAGAGACCTCCCCTCTCCCCCTTTTCTCTTTTTTAACCGACAGCTTTGACCGGTTAACGCTGTGACGGTCAACCACCGGTTAAACGGTCACCAATTTACATCCCTATGGCTGACGGCCCATTTTCAAAACATTACCATTTTCTCACGTGTTTTATTTGGGGTTTGTTGATTTTTATCATTTTATTTAACCTTTTTTTAACCAGGAAAAATCCCATTGAGATTGAAAACCCTCTTTTTGAAGGGAGTCCTGGCCAAGATCAGCAAACGTTGAGGATCCTTGTGCTTTCCTCTGGTCGAACCACAGCAGTTAGAAAATACCCCGACTGTTCCCACCTTGGCCAGCCTCGTTTAGACCCTTTCAAACCCTAATTCAAGGCATTTTGCTCCTACTATGGGTCATCTGTGGCGGGTCTCAACAAAGGCGTGATGTATCATTGAGTGAGTTTCATTTTACAAGTGGAATTACAAAAGTCAATGGACGTTTGAGCAAAAATCTAGTTTTCAACAAACCTTATGAATGGTTATCAATATTGACTAAATGTATGATGTCATTATATTACAAGATATGTACATTTCCAGCCAGCATTTATGTTAAGGACCCCATCGAACATGAGCTTTCCTTAAATAAACTTCCTGAAACTTCCTGACATTGACCCCTTTTTTTTTTACTTTTCAAAAATGGTTTTATTCTGCTGCATTCATAAGAACATTTCTCTGACAATCCCCACAGTCCATAACCATTCTTTATCCCCAGTTTATTCTGTGTGTTAATGTTATCTCAGGGAGCATTCTCACTTCTGGTCTGGTTCACTTCAACTGGACCAATTGTGGTTCAAAAAGATGTTGTGGACGTAAAAGCACTAAAAAGACGTCGCTGAAGTGATGAGCTCTGGTGTGTGCTGTTGTCTCTGTCTGGTGCACACTGGGGTGCTCTTGCACAGTTTTACCAATGTGGTTTTACTGCAAATTGCAAATCAATCCTTGAATATTTTTAAACAGATTTGGGGAGCAAATCTGTAAACTCTACATGTACGTCTGGTCTTACCATGTGTAAACTCTGGTCCATGATCATTTCCTACATGTACGTCTGGGTCTGATCCTAGTGGCTGCAGTTTCCTCGGTTGAATCCCCTCCGACCAATCAGAGAGCGGGGGAGGCGGGTGTTGTAGGTCGGTGTCGGTGACGTCAAGAGTTTGTGCTGAATTTGCTGGTTGTAGTTTGTCGGAGAATGTGATAGTAAAATAATCTGTTCTGGTTCAATCCAAATATCAAGAAACTGAAGCCGGAGCAAGAGGAATGTTTAGTAAATGTCAGTGAAGCAAAGATGTTGTGGCTCTACTCCCCACGGACTAAAGCTAGGCTAAATGCTAAAGCTAGGCTAAATACTAAATGCCTCACTCACTCGGGCTCATTACATACGTCACAGTAAACTCAGATCCAATGGTTTCAATCTGTAAAAGGAGTTAACCCCTCCCACCTGTTAACGGAGTCAATGGACCAGACCTTAGTACCAAATGAAATGAGTACGATGGTGTGGCAAGACCAGGCTAGCACAATATTGGAAGTGAGCTATATCTGTTTACATAAAAAAAAAAAAAAAAAATGCAAAACAGAAGATACAAGGTTTTGTATTGATTGCAAAAGGATAAAGTAAATAAGTTTGAGCGACTATAGTGTCAATGTCTGCAGTGTGAGATCAATAAAGTCCATCTAATCTTTTCTTGGTTAAACTGAGAGTCCTCTTGCAGCCGTACGGAAAAGCAGCTGCGAGGTAGAATAAAAACAAACATTTACTTGATGAAATGAACACTTTAAAAACAGCGCTAACATCCGTGGGTTGGATCTCTTTGAAGCCCATTGTTAAAAGGCAGATTGATCACTATTCTCCCCTCTGCTGAGGAGGGACCATCCTTCCATTTCCTGCAGACCCGTGCTGGCTCTTTCCTCCTCGTCTGAAGCCGCCGAACTCTACTTAAGAATCAATTTGGGACAGGGGCGCTCTGCCGGTGCCCTCGGTTCTTATTGTTTTTCCTGAGCACGTTTAGAATGCCACACACAGGCCTCTGCGATTCCATCTCCACTCCAGCAGCGCGGCGAGTGCGGGTGTTCTCCGCTCCGCCACACCGCTGAGATGCCGGTGACGCAGTCCGGCATTTGACAAATGAGCCAACAAATTGACTTCTCCGACTAGAGCCCACAACAAAGGCAAAGAGGAAAACAAATCTTGCTTAGCTAAATGCTTGATGAAATGGTGCAGTAGAGCGCGCCGGGTATTACAAATTATTCTCATTTTTCCTTCCTAATCTCTTCCTCTTTCGTTTCCTGGATGTTCGGGAGGTTTGGGACTTTTTTTTTTTTTTCGGGAAATTTCTCTGACAATCCCCACAGTCCACAACAACCGTTCTGTCAAATTCTCTGTGTTTATGTTATCTCAGGAAGCATTCTCACTTGTTGGTCTGGTTCACTTTAACTGGACCAATTCTGGTTCAACAAGCTGATCAGGAGCTGGTCAGGAGCTGATCAGGAGCTGATCAGGAGCTGATCAGGAGCTGGTCAGGAGCTGATCAGGAGCTGATCAGGAGCTGGTCTTGACTGGTCTGGACTGGTCAGGAGCTGGTCAGGAGCTGGTCTTGACTGGTCTGGACTGGTCTGGAGCTGGTCTGGACTGGTCAGGACTGGTCAGGAGTAAGTAAGTAAGTAAGTAAGCTTTATTTATATACCGCCTTTCACAGATCTGAGTCTCAAAGCGGTTTACAATTGTTATTTTTTGGGCACTTGTCTCTCACTCCACACAGAGATGGGAGGGGCCAGTACAGGAGGCGCATGCCAGACCTATTGTACATGTTTTTAGTGGTAGGGGAAACCGGAGTACCCGGAGGAAACCTACGCAGACACGGGGAGAACATGCAAACTCCACTCAGAAAGGCCCTGGTCCGACCGGGATTCGAACCCAGGACCTTCTTGCTGAGAGGCGAGAGTGCTATCCACTCAGCTGGTCAGGAGCTGGTCTGGAGCTGGTCTGGAGCTGGTCTGTAGCTGGTCTGGAGCCGGTCTGGAGCTGGTCTGGAGCTGGTCTGGAGCTGGTCAGGAGCTGGTCTGGAGCTGGTCAGGAGCTGGTCTGGAGCTGGTCAGGAGGGCCGGCTCCGCTCTGGGCTGCTCCCTGGACTCTGTGGAGGAGGTGAGGGACATGAGGAGCCAAAGTCACCTCCATCATGGACAACACCTCCCACTGCACAGGACTGAGAAGAAGAAGGAGCAGGGCCTTTATCCCCACTGCTGTCAGACTGTACAATAAGTCACTTTCACTCACTAATGACCTGCACTATTGATATTTCCACTTTTGTATTGTTCATAATTATATCCTGCACAGAACCTTATAACCTTTAACATGTTGCACATTTGTCTTTTTGCACAGTCTGAGTGATTCTCTTTGTGCTAAATCTGACATTTAAATTCCTCAGCGTGAGATTAATAAAGTTTATGGACGTAAAACCTCAGAAAAGACATCAGTCTGAAGTCAGATTACATCTTTTGAAACAGATTTGAGAACTAGAGCAAACAGTGTGGATGAATATGTGTTGTGAAGTACTAACAAAGATAGGTTTTTTTGCATGGGGGAAAAAGCAAAAAGGTCATAAACATTACACAGAAAAGACAGAGCAACTATAAAATCTAATCCTCATTTCTTCCTCTTTCGTTTCCTGTATGTTTGAGGAAGGTTTGGGCCATTTTTTTTTTATTTGCAGGTTGTAGCCCCAGACGCATTGACCCGGCGCTCGGATGCCAGTAGGGGGCCGTGTTCCTCAGAGTCGCTCGGCTGCACATGACTGACACTCTCCTAACAGGGGCGAGCGAGAGACCAGAGCAGGGGAGAGAGAGTTCCACAGCACAGACCGAGAAAAATGACTCACGATCAATGGTGCTTCTCCAACTACGCTACAATTAAATGTCTGGAGTGCGCCAAATCACACGAGGGTTTTTGACAGAAAAGTCTTCCTCCAGGGCTGGGTTATGTCAAACAAGTGCCTCGCTGTCATCATTAGACGCACGTCCATTTACACCAGAGAAGAAGAGAATATTCATGTTGTGATATGAGCAGAGCAGATATCGTTTTGGAGCAGGGCATTCATTATTCAAGAAGATTAAAAAGTCTAATCACGGTGAATTGTCCGTATAATCATGGTCTTTTTAAATATATATTTCTACGACACTGTTTGCATGTATATGAGTATGTTTTGTGTGTTTCTCTGGTGTGGCTCTACTTTGAGGTGATCGATAAAAACGCTCTGTTGTTGTCTTATTTATTGGCACAATGTACAGCACTTGCTGTATATGCTCATGTTTACGAATGTGAGAATATGCAGGTGATTTTCATCCTGTAAATATCTGTAGACACGTGCACACTGTGTCAGGTGTGTGCGCGCTTACGGTTTTCCTACAGCTAGATCTTCATGGCACAAGCATGTGCTCAGACACTGAGGGGTGTGGACGCGTGCATGTGCTCAGACACTGAGGGGTGTGGACGCGTGCATGTGCTCAGACACTGAGGGGTGTGGACGCGTGTACGTGCTCAGACACTGAGGGGTGTGGACGCGTGCACGTGCTCAGACACTGAGGGGTGTGGACGCGTGCATGTGTGAAGCTCAAGCTCGGGACACATACATGTGTAGAACATGCAAACAAATCTCTGGATATGCTCATGGCTAACAAATGTGCACACACACACACAGATACATATACCCACTCAGGCACACGCACACATGCATAAATACATTTCAATCTGGGTGCATCCACACAAACACAAACATACACTTATACCCAGGCATAAACACAAGTACACATACAAATACACACAGCACTCATGCACTATCAGAAACAAACATATACACGCATGCATGTGTACCCACTCCGACACACACACAAAACAAACTGCGCACAACACACTACACGCACACACACAACACACCGCACACTACACACAACACACACCTAATTGAAAAACGATATGAAAATGTAATTGGGGTAAGCTCACACAAGTATTTTACTTCGGCTTACTCCCTTTGAGCTGTGTCTACTTTTTCTTGAAATGTTTTCCTATTGGATTGTTTTTTGTTTTGTATGACCTGCTCAAATAAATGGATTGATTGATTGATTGTCTGTCTCTTTCATAATAAACAAAAACATTTATTATGTAAGATCCAGGAAGCATTAGACACAGTAGATATGAGTTCCACAACTTTACAATTAGACTTGAAGGTTCCAGTTGTATACATTTATCACACATTTTGAAAAGACATTTGCGACATTTTTTCATATTTGAGCCAATATTAATTTTCATCCCTTTATTATCCATTTCTGGGTCAATCAGAGCTGCCACCCAATTCACAAAGCACCAGTCCCTCGCTGATCCTTCTGCAGGTGGTGGGTCCACGGGATGATGGCTGCTCCTTCAAAGCAGATACAGCCTTGATCTTCCAGCGGGGACTTCAGGCAAAGTGGGGTTAAGTGTCTTGCCCAGGGACACAACAACAGTAGACATCAGTGGGAGCAGGTGGGCAGTGGTGGGATCGAACCCACGACTATTAGGTCCAGAGACCAATGCTCTACCAACTGTCGCCACAATATATTGAAGCCAATACATTTAAGGGTTTGAAGTTTGAATTGTCTTTTTTGACTTTTAACCATAATAACAGTGTTTTCTCATCAAAAACAGACCTGAGTTGATATTATCATTAATTTTATTATTATTTCACATTGTCCTGCAGGTTTTAAACTAAGCACAAGGTTCAGCAGATTACACAAAACAAAGGAAGTATAGGGATCGATCGTGGATAGATCGAGCCGTGCTTCTTACACAGACCCATCCCCCTGCCCCTTCTGTCTAAATGCCACTTTTCAAACTCGTGACTCTCAGACAAATACTGCTTTACTCTGTCATGAGCCATATTCTGACTTTTAAATCAAAAGTATTGCCTCCAATGCTTTTGTTTTTGTAAGAATTTCTCAAATGATGCTCTTTACTGTGTGACTGCCAAAGCACATAGTGTTTTCTAAAAGAGGAGTAGAATCAAGATCTTTTCTGTAGCCATGAATCATTTTTTATGTATAATGTCTAGGCATAATGTTATAATGCTAAACCCATTTCTGAGCCATAAAACCTCCTCTCAGCATTTGTCATTCATTCAGGTTTAAAAGACAATTAATCGAACACTAAATGAGTTATTACTGTTTGAATAATCAGAAGTCTTGAAATATGAGAATAATGGTGCTTTCAGACCGTAGCATGTTGCGTCGGGTTTCAACGCAAAGTCTACGGTGGCGCGCGTTCGAGCGTCACAACGCACGGACCTCTCGGCTCGCACGCAGTGTTGCCAACTCCTCAGTAAGGAAAGTAGCTATTGGCTGTCCCAAAAGTCGCTAGAAGTCGCTAAATGACGTCATCGCCTAATTTGCATAATTGGCAATTTGCAAATAACTGTAACGGACGCTGTAGGAGAGAGGAATAACGTTGTGGGAGAGACAAAAGTGAGTAAAAAACACCCTAAATATGTTTAGAACTACAAATGTACAAAAATAATTTCAACATTAACAACATTTAATGATTTTAATGCTTTGTCTAGATCTGTCACTAGTCGCTTTTTTGAAAAAAAGTCGCTATAGGGTCTGAAAAGTCGCTAAATCTAGCGACAAAGTCGCTAAGTTGGCAACACTGCTCGCACGCACGGACTGTTCAATAATGACGCTCGGACTTGGCGGGAAAGTGAAAAGGGAGGAGCAGGAGCGAAAAATCAACGCCCACAGGAGATGGATTCTGCTCATCCTTTCCTTGGGACGTTCGTGCGACAACCAATCAGAGAGCAGCAAAGTGGTCACGGGGACATTAGCGGACTGAGAGAGCAGACTGAAAATACTCATAAACAGCCAAAACAGGACCCACACCAGACTTCACCAGAACTCAAACCAGGGTTGACAATGGGGGACTTTGTGCTTGTGAAAATATGCGTTGTCATGCTCCCGAGACTTTATGCAACTGCTTCGAGTGTGTTCGCCGATGCGGAAATTACGTTTAATAATATGAAAGAACGTATGGCGCACCTCCGTGAACACATACTACTGTTATATAAAGCCCGTGGAATGTCTGTGAGCAAAGACACGCTGCAAAGCTGAATATTGGAGAACATCTGTACACAAGAAGCCGCTAGCATAGCTCTGTTAGCGGGGCTTCCGCGTTTCAGCGTTGGCGGTCTGAAAGCACCATTAGAGATTTTACCAAGACTTTAATTTGATTTTTGGATTAAAGTAAACTTATCACAGCCTTATTTTGTATTTTAAGACATGAGACAAGAGACGGCTGTGCTTTCTGAGGTTAAGGAAGCGTGTGTAGGCTTTGGCTGATTATTCCAACTATCGTGCTGAGATCACCCAAATACCTGTCTATAAAATGTCATGAATTAAAGTACAGTCTGCGTCTTCACCTGCGCCTCTCTGCATTGTTTACACCAGTGCTCATACCTCCGTCAGAAAAACAAATGTGATTTCATTAGACTCAGATTAGGGCCAGTTCACAGGACTAATGCCTGCGATTACATCAGTGCTGCTTTAGGCCTGCCTCCCACTCAGCAGTCAATAAGAGCTGGGGAAGAGAGATGGGAGCGGCGCACTGAGGCAGAACCGAGGGGGAAAGGCGCAGTGTTGGGCCGACTCAAGCAGAAAACTTTAAATGATTTCAATTACACTTAAACTGATCAATTGGACTGTTACATGGGTCCAATTAGAGCAGACAGCGGTGAAATCCCAATCATGGAGTGACTCTGCAGAGACGCAGGGAGCAGAGGGCAAGGGCAGAACATGGGTCAAATTCAATCTAAAAATATTTGGATTCATCCCCCATTATTACTGCCATCTTAATTATGGCTTCAGGCAAAGTGGGGTTAAGTGTCTTGCCCAAGGACACAACGACAGCAGACATCAGTGGGAGTCGTGAAGTAGGTATTCAGGCTCTAAGGCCAATGCTCTACCAACTGAGCTACTGTCGCCACTAAAATTATTTGGATTTATGTATTTTTCAGATAAATATTTGGAAATGGATTTTGAGAGCGGATCCTTCCCCTTTCTCTATTTTTCCAACTGGTTTTTTGAGTGGTTCTTCGCGGCTGCAGGAGGGTCTAAGGGCAGAGGTGATGATCCAGATATTTAATGACATTTATAGACATCTGTTAAAGGTACACTGTGTAGATTTCACTCCCATCTAAAGCGTTGCGATCATATATTTTAATGTACAGTACGGTGGCTTTGCGGGACAATACGTGGTCTTTGACTGTGGTCCCCAACTCCTGCAACAACTCCTTTTTGTCCCTTATCAACCACTGCAATTCAAGATGGCGGATTCACACAGAGAGTCCTCAGCCTCATGGACATTTATGAGTCACATTCTAAGTCTATGACAAGAAGAAGACATGGTGGAGGTAATTATTCTTAAAAAGGTCACATTTGTTTTTGGTTAACATGTTTTTTCAATTGGAGCAGCTGTAAAAATTACCCAGAGGACCTTTTAACTTTTAAGAACCAATTAGTGTTTATTGCTTTTCTTGTGTTTGAACAGTTTGTTTTTCTGATCTGTGTTGGCGAATTGGCATCTGTGTAAAGTAGATAACTCAGTAGAGCACAGGAAGTGGCCTCCTGCTGCTTCCAAGAGTCAGACCTGGACATGGGGAGGCAGCGTTTCAGATTCATGCCGCCAAAATCTGGAACAATCTTCCTGAAAATGTGAGGCTGGCATCTACTCTGGCTGTTTTCAAATCCAGGTTGAAAACTGCTCTTTTCATCTGTGCTACAACTGAAGGATTTTAGATTTACTGTTTTTAATGCATTGTTGTTGTTAGGATTTGCTTGATGTGATTGTTGTGAGGCGCTTTGTGTTGCCTTGTGAAGGAAAGGCACTATACAAATACAAGTTGATTGATTGATTGAACTAGTGTCGTAGTTTGACAGACTGTTTGGACCAATTTGGACCATTTTGACATTTGGTTAATTTCAAAATACAGAAAAACAAATGGCTCATGGAATAAGTCAGGATTAACCAATACAGATGGGTAATGCATCAGGAATTTAATTGGATTTTCGGATCAGTTTTATGAAAGAAATCTCTAATAGTGAAACAAATGTCCTTATCCGCCTTTGCATGATGACTTTTTGAGCTCTACTCTAGAACAATGTGTCGGACAATAAAGCAGTGTGTACGTCTCTGTGAAGTGAGAGGTTGATTAATAACCATTTCATTGCAACACATGGTTTCCACTAAAGCATTGTCGGAAAAGCAAAGCCAACAGAAGCCATTGTTGCGTCCGTAATCATTCACAATATCGCTTACTCACGGCCTGCGTACGCCGCGTCCCCAACACCACCTCCTGCCACCAGCACGCAGCACCAAATGTGTTTCGTCCAGTTAATTATCCAGCGTTACATGGAATAATGCATTAATAATGAGAGTGAATATGGGGAGGGGGCAGGGGGGGGGGTTTGTCGCACACTGAGGAGGAAGATGGACCGAAGAGAGAGGGAGGAGGGCGGGAGATTTGGCCACTGTTGGATCAGATGGACATCATAGCATATACATTAAGATTAAGAGATTCTTTATTTGTCACCAGTTTGGAAGTAAGCAGGAAGTAGTCGATTCCCCCAGATGAGCCGGAGGAAGTGTGTGTGCTCAGACTGCTGGCCCCGCAACCCGGCAACGGATAAAGCGGAGGCCTTTCAATGGGTTCTTCTGTTGCTCAGTAGTAGATAATACCATTTTGAACCCATTTTGTAGTTTCTGTGTTTCCTCTGATTTGAGGTCACAGATTAAGATTAAGAGATCCTTTATTCATCCCACAGTTGGGAAATTTCAGTGTTGCATCACAAGTTATAGAACAGTAGTGAACAATAGCTATACTAATTAAAATAAAACAAAATCTCAAACTCTAGCATCAAAGAACAAGTATAAAATCTCCATTATATATACAATTTTCAGTCCCTTCACCGGTTCATATTGGGTTTATTTTTAACCAAAGCGTGAAGATTGAAAAACACTGCAGGAACATTTGCAAAACTCTGACAAATCCAAGTATTTAGTAAGCCACCAATTGTGCATAGCTACTGTGAAGCATGGGGGTGGAAACATCATGCTTTGGGGCTGTTTTTCTGCAAAGGGACCAGGACGATTAATTAGTGTAAAGCAAAGAATTGTGAGATTTTGAGTGAACACTTTCCATCAGCAAAAGGAACTGAAGACGAAACGAGGCTGGGTCTTTCAGAATGAGAATGATCCCAGACACGATTCCCGGCTTCATAAGACTGTTATTGTGTCCTTGGGCAAGACACACACAACACACCTGCCTCGCCCCTGGTGTAACATGTTTGGTTGGCTGCGTTTGATGACTGCTCCAACACCATCTGGTTAGGGCTGAGAGTTAGAGTTAGTGAAGGTAATCCTCACATGAACAATTTTGTATTTGCTTTTAAAGATATGCAAATTTTGAATATCGGATATATTATTTACAAGGAAAAATTAGACATAAAAGTTGAAAAGAACATGGAATTAGATATATTTTGTGGACATTTTGCTCAGATGACAAGTGTGAATCTTGCATCAGGGAATTTTAACTATGATGTCACAGAATCTGCCAAAATACAGGGACAAGAACCGAGCTATTTAAAAGTAAGAAAACTATTTCACCATCTGCCTAAACTTTTCAGTGACAAGACTGTACCACCTTCATTTCTTTATTTAGATAGAGACCATTTATACATTTCCATTCACTCCCACCACCACCAAGATTCTAGCCTGGTCTTACCACACCACCGTACTCATTTCATTTGGTACTAAGGTCTGGTCCATTGACTCCGTTAACCCCTCCCACCTGTTAACTCCTTTTGCAGATTGAAACGATTGGATCTGAGTTTACTGTGATGTTTGTAATGAGCCAGAGTGAGCGAGGACTTTAGCATGTAACCTAGCTTTAGCATTTAGCCTAGCTTTAGCATTTAGCCTAGCTTTAGCCCGTGGGGAGTAGAGCCACAACATCTTTGCTTCAATGACATTTACTAAACATTCCTCTTGCTCCGGCTTCAGTTTCTTGATATTTGGATTGAACCAGAACAGATTATTTTACTATCGCATTCTCCGACAAACTACAACCAGAAAATTCAGCACAAACTCTTGACGTCACCGACGCCGACCTACAACACCCGCCTCCCCCGCTCTCTGATTGGTCGGAGGAGATTCAACCAAAGAAACTGCAGCCACTAGGATCAGACCCAGACGTACATGTAGGAAATGATCATGGACCAGAGTTTACACATGGTAAGACCAGACGTACATGTAGGAGATAATCATGGACCAGAGTTTACACATGGTAAGACCAGACGTACATGTAGGAGATGACCATGGACCAGAGTTTACACATGGTAAGACCAGACGTACATGTAGGAAATGACCATGGACCAGAGTTTACACATGGTAAGACCAGACGTACATGTAGGAGATGACCATGGACCAGAGTTTACACATGGTAAGACCAGACGTACATGTAGGAAATGATCATGGACCAGAGTTTACACATGGTAAGACCAGACGTACATGTAGAAAATGATCATGGACCAGAGTTTACACATGGTAAGACCAGACGTACATGTAGGAAATGACCATGGACCAGAGTTTACACATGGTAAGACCAGACGTACATGTAGGAGATGACCATGGACCAGAGTTTACACATGGTAAGACCAACATTTACTCATCAGCACATTCCTGATCCACTCAGAAAAGACCCACAACTCGAACCCATGAGGACCCTCTTGCTGTGAGGTGCGCGCTCTAACCACTGCACCATTAGAACATCAATTGTATCAGAACATACAATTCTAGGCCGTTATTCATATCTGGTCACCAACTGTTTGACCTGTCTGATCATGTTTCATTATTCCACAGCAAATATGTCCAAGAGAGAGTTTGAAAGGCGGAAATGAGGAAGAAACGGATTCAATTCAATAGTGTTCTGGTTTTGCCAAGGGAAATGAATGAGCCAAATGGATATGCAAATCACCGTGCACTCCGCGACAGATGAGATGCTCTGGCAAACCAAAAAACCAAATAAAAAAGTAATTTAATATTAGCTCCATTAAGACATGTGTTAATCTTTCAAGTCTAAACATCTCTTTTGGCCACAAATCCTTGTCCAAATGAATCTTAAACACAGAAAATCATTCTTCATTTCGATCCAATTCATAACGACGTAGAGATGGAATCAAAGTGTGTTAGGCCCGAGTGACAATCAGCAACATCTACAGAGACTGACAGCGCCTCCATTTCTCTGCAGATGCATGAAAGGAAGAGAGAAAGAGGAGAAAATTGGGTTCATATATAAATGGCGGTTGTCTTGGCTCTCACAAGGCGTGGTCACCTGGGCTCGACTCTGCACGGCTCTGCTCAGTTTGCATGTTTTAGACCATTTACACGGTCTCAAAGAGAGTCCAGAGCTACAGTGGGTCCTACTTCAGAGCAGGGTCCTACTTCAGAGCAGGGCCAGGGCCAGGTCTGCTGTGAGTCAGACTAAAACAGTCTCCCACACAGCCAAGTCACATACATACATATAGATAGATAGATAGATACTGTAGATCATGCATCCAAAAAATTATTATCATCATAAGATCTGCTTTATTGGACAGAAAAGCAGAAGAGACAGAACCAGCCGATCAGCTCTATGGTTGTGACAAGAAAAATACCATGTTTTTTACTGATCTGATTGGTCTGAACAGAATTCTTTCTGTTGGGACAAACAACATGTGCATAGATAAAAGAAACATACACATAACAGCAGGTCGTAACCATGGCGACACATTCAGCAATATCTAGAATTCACTTTTACAACATTTAAGATAGGGCTGCACGATATTGGAAATTAGTGCGATATTCGATATGAGTGTTTAGTATTGCGATAACGATAATATTGCGATATTTTTGTGTATTTTTCTGTATTGAAACGCAAGAGACAAATACTTTTTTTTTGGTTCTTGTTGAATGTTATTGCGTCTGTTTTGTTGTCTTTAATATGAAAAAAAAAAAGGTTATCGCAGCTATTTCTGATATGGATTTTGCACCAATATCGCGATAACAATATTTTTTCGATATATCGCGCAGCCCTAATTTAAGATATTCAGAAATAGTGACTCAATCAACTTCACCACAAATCCCTGCTATTTAATTATACAGCCAAATAAAAGAAAACATCCAAATCCCACACGGCGTCAAATTAAATCTTTACATAATGTTCTGCCCTTTTTTTTGGGCGGCGATTGTTTTACAGTTGCCTCTCATCCTCCTCCTCTTGTTCTACCTCCAGCCAATCTCTGAATTAAATGAAATCCAATTGCCTTGTACGCAAATGGATTGGGCTAGCGTGACAAAAGAAACAATCGCTTCGACCGAGTGTGAACACAAACAAACAAATTGAGCAAGAAGACAATAAGTGGTGGGGAACAATGGCGTAATTATAAAGCTGAATTAAAGCCGTAATCCCAGAGACAATGAAAAAAACATTGAGGGTTTGACAGGCAGGTGCGCTGTGTTTGTAAGGTTAACCGCGGGGAAATGACGGGAAAACTTTTGTGTGTTTGTGTACAGAGAAAGAACGCCGCCTCCGCACTCACAGGTACATGGACTCCGCACTCACAGGTACATGGACTCCGCACTCACAGGTACATGGACTCCGCACTCACAGGTACATGGACTCCGCACTCACAGGTACATGGACTCCGCACTCACAGGTACATGGACTCCGCACTCACAGGTACAGGGACTCCGCACTCACAGGTACATGGACTCCGCACTCACAGGTACATGGACTCCGCACTCACAGGTACATGGACTCCGCACTAACAGGTACATGGACTCCGCACTAACAGGTACATGGACTCCGCACTCACAGGTACATGGACTCCGCACTCACAGGTACATGGACTCCGCACTCACAGGTACATGGACTCCGCACTCACAGGTACATGGACTCCGCACTCACAGGTACATGGACTCCGCACTCACAGGTACATGGACTCCGCACTCACAGGTACATGGACTCCGCACTCACAGGTACAGGGACTCCGCACTCACAGGTACATGGACTCCGCACTCACAGGTACATGGACTCCGCACTCACAGGTACATGGACTCCGCACTAACAGGTACATGGACTCCGCACTAACAGGTACATGGACTCCGCACTCACAGGTACATGGACTCCGCACTCACAGGTACATGGACTCCGCACTCACAGGTACATGGACTCCGCACTCACAGGTACATGGACTCCGCACTCACAGGTACATGGCCTCCGCACTCACAGGTACATGGACTCCGCACTCACAGGTACATGGACTCCGCACTCACAGGTACATGGACTCCACATTCACAGGTACATGGACTCCGCACTCACAGGTACATGGCCTCCGCACTCACAGGTACATGGACTCCGCACTCACAGGTACATGGACTCCGCATTCACAGGTACATGGACTCCGCACTCACAGGTACATGGACTCCGCACTCACAGGTACATGGCCTCCGCACTCACAGGTACATGGACTCCGCACTCACAGGTACATGGACTCCGCACTAACAGGTACATGGACTCCGCACTCACAGGTACATGGACTCCGCACTAACAGGTACATGGACTCCGCACTAACAGGTACATGGACTCCGCACTCACAGGTACATGGACTCCGCACTCACAGGTACATGGACTCCGCACTCACAGGTACATGGACTCCGCACTCACAGGTACATGGACTCCGCACTCACAGGTACATGGACTCCACATTCACAGGTACATGGACTCCGCACTCACAGGTACATGGACTCCGCACTCACAGGTACATGGCCTCCGCACTCACAGGTACATGGACTCCGCACTCACAGGTACATGGACTCCGCACTAACAGGTACATGGACTCCGCACTAACAGGTACATGGACTCCGCACTCACAGGTACATGGACTCCGCACTCACAGGTACATGGACAACGCTTTGACACTGGCCCTGGTGATAATGCACGAAAGACAGAACAATGGCCGTGACACACACACATACCTACACACACACACACACACACACAACACATACCTACACACACACACACAACACATACCTACACATACACACACAACACACACACACACACACACAACACGTACACACACACACACACTCTTTGGGGAATAATTACCTGTTGTACATTGTCTGCTTGTGATTAAAAATGGAAAACAAGTGCTGGGTGGTGGTGGTGGTTGTTGTTGTTGTAAAAGGCCATAATTATGCATCAAATGGATTTCTTTTTCCCGCGATCCAACAAAAGGTTGTTCGTATTTTGACATTTGAAAATGGTTTGCTTTTTGTTTTTGGAAAGGTAATTGAGGAGGTGCTCATTTTAACAGCGGATTATTTTACAATGTGTTTTGTAATGAAGGCAGGTTTTAGCAACAACTGTAGAACAATCATGTATTCATAAAAAAAATATTTTTCGCTTTGAACCTCAGGGCACAGACTTTATTGCGATGTGGAGAGAAGGATTTTTCCTCCAAATATCTCATAGATGTTTGTGGTTGTAATTTACATTCATACGCAGAACGCATAATGTAATTCTCATACATTCAGGTTTGAGTGATTTATTTTCTAAAAGTGCAAAATTTCAGTTGTAAACCGTGGACGAATGATGAAAAGGATCATGGGATATGAAGCCATTGTGTTTTTGTATTGATGATGCAAACACAACAATGCCTTATTATATTATTATATATTCTTGGGTTTCCTTAAACTGGCCAGTAGGGGGCGCATGAGCAGAGGTGGGACTACTCAGTTTTGCTCCCATTGAAAACCATGTAAAGTCTGTTTTGGAGTCAAAGGCTCTCCTCCTGTGCGGTGTACGGTTGTTGGAACAGTCTTAATCGGGGACACTCAATTCTAAGAGAGTACTAACAAGCATTTATCATAAGTCTTGATTTCAAGCATTTTTGGAAGAACAAAAAACAGAAGAAATGTCTGTGTTTCATTGGGGTGGCCTGCAGGGGGCGCTAATCTGGGAAAGCCTTGATCCACCTCGCCCGCCTCATTCCAGTGATTTTTTTCAAAGTGTCCTCCTTTATATGAGACCACAGTTGGAACATGAACAAACTCTGGTCTTTCTCTCTATTTGTGCGGTTGCTACAAGCGTACACCGCACAAAAAGATGGCATCTTGACAGCGCTTCTTCTTCTACGTCATATGAAACCCAAGAATGAGTGAAAAGAGGGAGCATTGCAACATATTTCTGCCTTCTCTCAATTGGCTCATTTTACCCACTGTTTTAATGCACTGCTCTGTATGTCGGGCCGACAGACAAAACAATGTTAACATCCTCTGATGCAGGAGATAGACTGGTGCAGGGTCCAACAAGACGGACTGTGCTGATGATCCAGGACTCTCTACATTCTACTACACTTATGGACATTGGTCTCTCCCTATGGACCAATACATATGTTCTCTCTGATCTGTGTTGGCAATTTCAATGGTTGTGTGAAGTCCTCCGAGATAAAAAACTGTTGTGATTTAGCGCGATACAAGAATAAATTGAACTGAATGGTATTGACCAAAAGACCCTAGTACATAATTGTTGTTTAATCTGCCTTTAAAATGACTATTTATGGGAACGAGTGTCAATTATATAGAGAAAATCAATTCAGTCAATCAGTCAACTATAAGGGAAATATCCAATGTTTATGCAAGTTCCCACCTCTGCACCTTCTCCATCGACTCCCACTGATGACTGCTGTCGTTGTGTCCTTGGGCAAGACACTTAACCCCACTTTGCCCAAAAAGCCCCCACTGAAAGATCAAGGCTATGCTCACACTCAGAGAGCAGCCGCCCTCCTGTGGACTCACCACCTGCAGAGGGTCAGTGAGGGGCTGGTGCTATGAGACTTGGGTGGCATCTCTGATTGTCACCCCCCTGACCCAGAAATGGATTAAAGGGTAGAAAATGGATGGATGGATGGATATGCAAGTTCTGACTGTAAATCCAACAAAATCATTTTAACTCCTGTAAGAAGAAAGAACATGTAATAAGGGGAAGGAATTGTGTATATATGTGTCTTCTTTTTTATTGCACTGCACAATTAATAATTCAAAATAAAGACTTCTACTACTGCATTAAAGCTAGACTGTAACTACTGCAAATGTGAATAAGACCACAGCAGCTCACGTCCGACAGACCCTCTTGTTTCTTCCACAGACGCCAAATAGATAAATGTCTTTGAATTGCTCTGCACGGCTCTTGTATTAGCGCTCCTCAAGCGTAGCTGGACACGGCGGAGGGAGAGCTGCACATAATGGGGGCAGATGGACATTTTGACTCGTATGCAGTAGTGCAATCTGTCCTGGCACTGCTCTCCCCCTCCCCATCGCAATCCATTGTAGCCACTTTCTCTGTCGAAATGGGGCAGAAATAGCTAATATTATCTCAAGTAATGGTTGGACGGTATTGATCTTTCCAAAGTATACAGCGGATTACAAAAGAAATCTGGAGAATCGTTTAACGTACAGTATGTCGTCGTCTCTTTGATTTTGAGTAATGTCTTTATGTGCGGTATAGTGAGGTACAGGGCATCGATTATCATTTATGGACATGTTAAAGCTGAGGGACTTAACTTTCAAACCACAGATGGATCTAAGGATGCTGTGAAATTTGTCAAATCGCTCCAAGATCTTAGTTTTTTTTCTAGATCTAGTTTTCACCTCAGTCACCTCTCTAGATCAGCTTTTTCAGAAAACGCAAAAAACTGAAATAAAAAGGACCTCATTCACTAACCGAGCGGCACGGTGGCTGAGTGGTTAGCTTCCTGGGTCCGGGGTTCGAATCCAAGTGAGAACAGGTCCTTTCTGAGTGGAGTTTGCATGTTTGCTTTGGTTTCTCCCCATGTCTGCGTAGGTTTCCTCCGGGTGCTCCAGTTTCTCTACCACTAAAAACATGCACAATAGGTAAACTCCTCCAGCTTTGGTCCTGACCAAGCCGAGCATCAACATCTGGAGATGGGTCCCCGGCGCCGGATGGAGGCCCTAGTGGCATTTGTAGGACGGGTCAAATGCAAAGGACAAATTTCCCTACGGGGGACAATATAGAGTTTGTTTAATTTCAGACCAAAGCATCAAATAGTGAATCAAAGGGCTTTTTCTTACAGTAGACAGGGATGAAAAGGGGTTATTTATGGAAAAGAGGTGGAATTTTGATCCAAATAAATATACAGGTAGCAGAAAATCACGATCAGAAATCAAAATGGTCACACGCTATGGCTATTGTGAGACAAAAGCAGAAAGAAGAAGCCGGTATAATAATATTAATGCCACATATTGAATTACTTTATACTTTCTCATGAATGTCTTTCCCACAGGTGGAATCCAATTACTCTTCTGTAAAAGCACTGGCATATGCATATTCAAACCTCCTCCTCAATGTAATTAAGCCGTGTTTCTTTAGCCAAATATGCTATTAGGAGGATTACTGCAAAAACAAACTCAGACCTTTGACATCGATCTAACGACGTAAATCCCTCTCTCTCTCTCTCTGTGTGGAGTAAAGTAACATGCCAATAATAGTTACGCTGATTCAGACAATTTCATTCCTGCTTGGCCATTTCAACATCGTGACGCAGAAAACAAAAGAGATAGTACTGGGAAAAATATAGAGAAAAAGTATGGTTCCATTCACAAACCAGTGGTGTTCCCATATACTGTTTACAGACCATAGACTGTAAATATTAACAGACGTAGTGAGGCCTATTTCCTCTGTTGAAATGTATGTGCCACGGACTTGGGCAGATTCAAAATGGCCGCGGTCAGCCCCTCCCACAGGAAAATGTGAAAAAACACATTTGCGCATGTGTTAGCTGCACGAGCCCCATTCATTTCACGAGTGCATTCAAAAGACCACAGCGGCTAAACTAGACGGGTCCAAACAAAAATACACCCCTCAACATTGACAGCATCTGGAACAAAGCAATTACAGCCTGGTCCAAAAGTCCAACGCTGTTTTGGAAAGGAAAGAAGGTGATGTAAGAATGTACAGGGTAATTCTGTTTCCGGGTACACCCCCACCGACAAGGACTGAGGTTGCAGCATGTCAGCGCATGTGCTCATGGACCTTTTTGAGCCGGGACCTGCCCACACCGACAGACAGACAGACTGTATATAACCCACAATCCAACTCACTCTGGCTCCTGTTAGCTTCTTTAGCTCAGTTAGCATCTCTGTCACGCTCACCCTTTGGCCTCATTTTTCTATTTTCACATTGTCTGTGTCTATATCTTTGATCCCAGTCGGAACGGGAACGATCTTTCTGAGTGGAGTTTGCATGTTCTCCCCGTGCTTGCGTAGGGTTTCTCTGGGTTCTCCGGTTTCACCTACCACTAAAAACATGCACACCAGGTTAAATCCTCCAGCTCTGGTTCTGACCAAGCCAAGCATCAACATCTGGAGATGGGTTCCCGGGCGCTGTTACTACGGCGACCACTGCTCCTGATGTAAGCCTTAGGGCATCAGGATGGGTCAAATGCAGAGGAGGAATTGCCCTACAGGGATTAATAAAGTGCACATTTACCTTTAAAGACCTTATGCCGGGTTTGATTTATTTAGAAATACAGTTTTAATACCATTTTATATTAGAAGAGAACTACTAAAGGTTTCAAAATCAGTTGTTGTTTTTTTTGTCTGATCCCCCCAAATCGAAATAACCCCATAGCAACGCCCTTAGAGACGAAAAAACTTCACAGCCCTTGGTGACGTCAGAGCGGGTACGTTTCAACGCTGTAAGTTGTTTACAATTTGGTATTCGTTCTTTTTTCGCGGATATTCAAGATGACAAGGCCGTGTACAGCGAGTATGATATTAGTATTACATTATAACACTTGGTTGTCACTGAGATAGTCCAGTGGTTGTGTCGATGCACTGCCAATCCAGACACTGGGGTTCAAGTCCCACCTCAGACACTTTTTCACTCTCAAAACGGCAATTTATGTGTAGTGAGCAATTGTCACCTGTAGAGGGCAGTATTGTGTTGGGCATCAGTGGAGAGAAGAGAGAAAAGGCAGTCCTGTGGCATAGATCCATGGTTTTCAATGCATGGGCGTTACCCGCTATGACGTCACACACAGGTTAGAGCATAGACAACTTAAATTCATGAAAAACATGTTCTTTTTCTAAAATATAGGAATTTTTCTGCCAGAATCTATTTCAGATCGACATTGTCATGCAATTTTGATATCCACAATTGTTTTTTTTTTAAACCCGGCATAAGGTCTTTAAATCCTGACAATCCAAACATCACGGTGACGTCAGCCCTCAGTCAGTCCACTCCTTATATACAGTGCATGGTTATGACTATAAACTCTGACACCTGTCCTTTGTAAATAACAATTTCGACAAATAGCATTGTCTTATCCATTTTGCAACATTTTAATTTCTTGTATATTAAATGCTTCCTTGTTCTAAAATAGCACTAATGTATCCAAGCAATTACTATGTCATAGATAAACATAGAAAACTGTTCTTAATTTCTATTGCATCAGTCTTGAAAATGACTTGTTATGTAAAGTATCTTCAAAACGTTGTCAAATGCTGATAAGGTAAAACGAGAGAGCCTTTGTTTGTCCCACAGTGGGGGAATGTCAGTGTGCAGCACGTTGCAGAACAGCAGGAAGAAAAGGAGAAAAAGATAAAACAAGATAAATAAGAATAGACCATAAACTGTGAGCTTAATAATAAAGAGTCTTTGTGATTCGAAATCAGAGCTGCAGCAAAGACTAGGAAACTATATAAGCTCAGAAAGTATCTACGTTCATTAAAAACACTAAATACCAAATGCAGCAGAAAAGGGAGGTTGTATTCTATCGTCCCCATAAAGAGACTCTGGTCCATGGTCATCTCCTACATGTACGTCTGGTCTTACCATGTGTAAACTCTGGTCCATGGTCATTTCCTACATGTACGTCTGGTCTTACCATGTGTAATCTCTGGTCCATGATCATTTCCTACATGTACGTCTGGTCTTACCATGTGTAAACTCTGGTCCATGATCATTTCCTACATGTACATCTGGTCTTACCATGTGTAATCTCTGGTCCATGGTCATTTCCTACATGTACGTCTGGTCTTACCATGTGTAAACTCTGGTCCATGATCATTTCCTACATGTACGTCTGGTCTTACCATGTGTAAACTCTGGTCCATGGTCATTTCCTACATGTACGTCTGGTCTTACCATGTGTAATCTCTGGTCCATGATTATCTCCTACATGTACGTCTGGTCTTACCATGTGTAAACTCTGGTCCATGGTCATTTCCTACATGTACGTCTGGTCTTACCATGTGTAAACTCTGGTCCATGATCATTTCCTACATGTACGTCTGGGTCTGATCCTAGTGGCTGCAGTTTCCTCGGTTGAATCTCCTCCGTCCAATCAGAGAGCGGGGGAGGCGGGTGTTCTTTTTCGGCTCCAAATATAAAGAAATTTGAAGCCGGAGCACGATGAATGTTTAGTAAATGTCATTGCTGCAAAGATGTTGTGGCTCTACTCCCCACAAGCTTCTTTAGTAGCCATTGAGATGGCTAAAGCTAGGCTAAATACTAAAGCTAGGCTAAATGCTAAATGCTAGTGACTCACTCGGGCTCATTACATACGTCATGGTAAACTCAGATCCAATCGTTTCAATCTGCGAAAAGAGTTAACCCCTCCCACCTGTTAACAGAGTCAATGGAGCAAATCCAGGCCTTAGTATGAAATGAAATGAGTACTATGGCATGGTAAGGCCAGGGTAGGTCAGTATCACAGCTGGAAGAAATGATCTATTGCACATGTTTTTAAAAGGTAGGGGAAACTACCACAGGAAACCTTTGTAGAAATGGGAAAAACATTACAGTTCCACTTAGAAAGTCCTTACTCCGACGGGGCTTCGAACCCAGGACTTTACTGAGAAGCAAGAGTGCGGCAGCAACAATTTTGTTCCTAATAATTATTTTTGGACACATCTATAGACTTTTTATAACTAATCTGATAAAAATACATTAATCTCTCTTCGTTCTTTGCAATAATTTGATTAAAAAAATATAGGTTTTTGTTAAAATCTCACAACAAATATAAAACAATGAATCTTCTTCTGCATTTTCCGTCGTCATGGAGACAGACTTGAGACCACAGCAGCTCATTAGTCGTAGAGTACGACCGGGATTCCTCCACATGTGTGAATCTGCGCAGAATGGATCAATTACAGCGGCGTGCGAAGGGGTCGGCGGGCGGACAATATGGCGGCGTGCGTTTAGAGCCGCTCCAGTGCCTTTTGGAGGTAATGCAGATTAACACGTTGGGATGACAGCTCCAACACAAAGAGGCGTGTCATCTTTCGTACAACACAACCAACTCCGTGTCAGGATGTTGTGTATCACCAGCTCCTGTTGTGTTCCCCCCTCCTGTAATGTAATGTAATGTAAAGCTCCTCGGGCGTTTGGGAGAGAAAGTAATTATTCACACCTGCGCGATCGTCTAAGAATGTTCAATTATGTCAATGTTTATGTATATTTTCAAAAAAGGTCAAAATGCGCCGTGCTCGAGGCGGAAGCAGCAGTTGTGGAAGTAGGGATGAAAAACTAACAAAAAACGTGGTCAAATACATATGAAAACGGCCTCTGTCACATCTTTTAGAACGGCTTTTTCAGACAGAAAGGTGAAAAAGAGACGCCCACTCCCTAAACAAAGCATTTTGATTGGTCCTGGGGGTTTCATTTTCATCCAAAGGCAAACTCCAGCTTGCCTTAGGAACTATCACGGCCCAAAGCTAACGTTGTCGGAACAAATGCCCATATAAGGAAATTGGCTACAGCTAGCTTATATTCAAATCGGCTTCTTCTGCAAAACGGCTGATAATTAAATCGGCTTTTACGGACACTGAAGTAGGGTTGGGCGATACATGCCTCAGCATGTATCACGATTTTTGTTGGTATGTATCACGATATGACAATATGATAATTTTAACAAAGCCTCATATAAAAGCTATAAAAACTTAGCACTGATCATTTTAAACACACTTGCCTCAAAGTGCATTTACTGATTTATTGGCGAGAGAGAGAGAGAGAGAGAGAGAGTCCGAAGCAAGCCACTCGAGTCCAGTTGTTGCAGCTGCTTTCACAACATTAGATCCACTGTCGATAGTTACACACAATTGCTTCTTTTTATCTAGTTCCCAAACTACTCCCATATGTTTGAGGTAGCTCCGCGTTTTGGCACAATGTCTTCTACAATCTGCATGTCTTCACCATGGTCTTCACCGCCGCCCTCAGCCATGTTTGCTCTCTGTTGTTGTTGTCCCTGCACGCCGCTCTGCTACACGTGTCGCGCAGATGCATCATCAAAGTGCTCCGCACACAAACGTGTCTTCCGCTCGCTGTTTTTAGTGTTAAATGATTGTTTTCACCGGTATAAGGCATTTTCTTATCATTTAATTTACTTATACCGGTATACCGGTACAAAAAAATTATCGCCCAACCCTACACTGAAGTCAGTCCACTCATAACATACCGTCAATGGGTGCACCTATAATGACCGATTACACCTGTTCTTTGTCAAATACAGCCACAACATTGTCATTAAAACATTGTCACTATTTTTACAATTGCAGCTTGACATGTTGAAAGAGTCAAACTTCAGATTAAGCCACAAATTTGATAAACAGTATAATTTCACATAGTTATATAGACCGATATATATTAGTCATACATACAGATCTCACCATTCTTTCCACTTTATACAGTTATGGCAGACTGCTTTATAGCATTTGTATAAGGTACCCATATAGTCGTGTTGTAAATATTTTTTGGCAACCCTGCTCCGTGACTGTCTGACAGCTGGAATACCACGCATCTTGTCGTCGCATATACTACAACCTATAAGCTGTCAAAACACAGTGTAAGAACAACAATATATTCTGTTGCCTTCTCCTTGAAACCTTCAACTTCCCCAGACACACACACACACACACAGGCAAACTCACACACACACACACACACACACACACAGGCAAACTCACACACACACACACACATACATACAAACACAGGCAAACTCACACACACACACACATACATACAAACACAGGCAAACTCACACACACACACACACACATACATACACACCCAGGCAAACACGTACCATTCATTTTTTTGAAGCAAAGGGCTAAAAAAGGCCAGAGAAACGCAATTACTGGTAGATAGAGACTCCCTGCTAGTGCAAATGTATCCCGGGCTCACAATTATTCCGGCGCCGCTTTGCTCCGGCTCTGTGTGAGTGTGAGTGTGGCCTGAATCTTAGTGGCAGTGGCATTACAGCTTATCAGCCCCCGGAGGAGCTGCCAGGTCCATCACTGCCCACTCGCTACCCCCCACCGTGCCGAGTCACAAAGGCAAGAAAAGGTTTTGGCAGCTTGAAGGCTTTTAAAGACAAGTCGGTCTAATTCAATTCTCTCCAGCGCGGCACTAATGGCAGGTGGAGGGAGCGGCCGGGTCTGGGCTTTGATAGTCACCGTGGGTTTCAACAGCGACGGAGCCTTTTAACCTTGGAGCCGCTGACTCTCCTCTGGACGAGTGTCGGCGACGGCGCGCTCGCTAACAAAGCTAAAGGCTACGGTGGTAAGTCTGAAGAAGTGTGTTTAGAAAAGAACAGTGAACAGGTCTATGTACACTTTTTTTATTTAAATCAAACAAAAATGTACGACTGTCACAAATACTGCTATAATGATAATAACACAACTATACTTAATGCAAAACCCTGTATGGGAATATAGTCCCAGAAAACCACTCTGTTTGAGGAATTCAACTCAGCAAAATTGTTATGATTTTAAAAAGAAAAAATCTAAACTCTTCCCACTGTTGCATTGTCGGAAAATACTATTATTCCACAATAATTTGATGATGATTGTAATTAGCACAAAGAGGAACACATTTTACTGCTAATCATGGCTTCAATTTGGACTTTATTGTCATGTTCACAGTGAGAAACACAAATACGTTTAGAGAGTTATTAGTAGAAATCCACCACTTTTTAAAAACCAAAATAAGTATAAGTATCTGAGTACTTGCTGATACCGAATACCGATACGACTGCACTGTGTTCTGCCTGGGAATTCTTAAAACTAATACAGCTGACATTTTAAAAGTTTTATTTCTCATTTCAACAATAACAAAATGCTTTGACAATTAAACATTTTAGCAATAGTTTAAACAGTCAACAATAAGAAATAGAAAAAGCTCTGGTGCTAGCAAAGGTGCTATATCAAAATGCTAGTGTTTATTTTAGATCCACCTCGCGTCAGTTTTTCCCCAAACAACGTGCTTTACTTGTCTCATTTACTTTTAAAAACGTCCATACGGCTGTCTGCGTGCTGCTAGCTTGCTTGTGGCTAGCTTGCTTTCTAGATAGCTTGCTTTCTTGCTGCTGATTTTGGGTGATCACCATGGAAACACGTGCCTAACAAATGTCTGCTGTCGTGACGCTAATGTAAATAAAAATGTGGGTATCGGCTGCCGGCGTCGGGTCTAATGATACGAGTACGAGAACAAGTTTATGGTGCCTCTAGTTCTTGGTCAAAGTCCTGCTTCACTTTTGGAACCGAGCCGATCCGGACCAGACCCTCTTTCCTCTCGCTGCTTCACATTCACAGTTCTCCTCCAACGCTCAAAGCTGACTTTATACATTACACTTTCTCACAGCTAAACGACGTATACAATGACAGCTATGCAAAGTTTTCCCGACTTCTGAATCACACTCAAGAAAAAGTCCTGGTGACAGTTTGAGAGCAGAACAATAGGCCACTTCACGGATCAAAAACGTGTCAATAAATATACACACTTGGTTTCTGCAGATGTTCCTGAACAAAGAAGGGAAGTTTGCGAGACAATATAAATCATGCGTCTCTGCCCTGTGCCGTTTGATTGATTAAAGCCGTGTCTTCTTTTGCTGATGCAGTCTCTTAAACCGGCGTAATGCCAACGGAGAAAAGGCTTTCTTAGCTGTAACTATAAAAAGTACGACCGAACGCAGCATGGGCCCATATCGAAGCAGACCTCCAGCTGTAACTCCAGCAACGTCTCAGTCTGAAAACTTTACATTAGTCCATTATGTTGTACAGTCACAGCTGCAAAACGAGATGTGGATTGAACTGAGTAAATGACTGGTCTGTACGACATAATGGACAACATCTATCATATGTAAGGCCTGACCACTCCTTTAAACAAGATGAATTAGGTCGACTATTGAGGTGAATTATTAAACTTAAAGAAGACATAATATGGTTGCACTACAGCAGGGGTGTCAAACCTATTTTGATTGAGGGCCAATTAGAAAAAGAAAGAGTTGGTCAGGGGCCGAAAAAATTAATGGGTTTCATTTATTTAAAAAAAATGGAATATGAAGGTATCTAAATAAATGATTTGTTTCACATTAGTTGGATTGGACATTCTTTTCTGATTAGAATTAGTTCAGTTACTGTGGACTGAACCAAAACTGGACCAAATATTTAAGGTATAAAGGAGGATTTTCTACTTCCGGGTGGATCATCAAGACTATTGCTTCTCCCAATTGTCAATCATTCTCGTGATTTGTGCTCGTCAAATAAGAACAGAGAGTTATGGTTGTTTTCTTAGTGATGGATAACATGCCATTTTGGCCTATTACCATTTATGGCAAGGCAAGGCAAGTTTATTTGTATAGCACAATTCATAAATAATCACAGTACATTAAAAAGAAAGATAAAAATATAAAATCCCTCAGTTGTAGCACAGTTAAACAGAACTGTCTTTAACCTGGTTTTAAACATTGTCAGAGAGGAGGCCTGTCTCACATCTTCAGGAAGATTGTTCCAGATTTATGCTGCTATTTAATACAATAATTTAAAATCATCTCAAGGGCCACTGGAAATGGTCTCGCGGGCCGGATCTGGCCCCCGGGCCTTGACTTTGACACCTTTGCACTAGAGTGAGAATCAAGGCAAAGCAAGGCAAGTTTAATTGTATAGCACAGATCATACACAAGATAGAAATAGTCACACAAGGCGTTAAAATCATAAATAATCACAGTACATCATAAAGAGTAAATCCCTCAGTTGTCTGCAGCTAAACAAAACCTGTTTTTAACCTGAATTTAAACACTTTCAGAAAAGAAGCCTGTCTCATAATCTAAGACGCATGAATCTGAAATACTGCCTTCACATGTTTAGTTCTGACTCAGAGTCCCAGCAGGAGTCCAGTCCCTGTGCTCCTCAGAGTCCCAGCAGGAGGCCAGTCCCTGTGCTCCTCAGAGTCCCAGCAGGAGACCAGTCCCTGTGCTCCTCAGAGTCCCAGCAGGAGGCCAGTCCCTGTGCTCCTCAGAGTCCCAGCAGGAGGCCAGTCCCTGTGCTCCTCAGATTCCCAGCAGGAGGCCAGTCCCTGTGCTCCTCAGAGTCCCAGCAGGAGGCCAGTCCCTGTGCTCCTCAGAGTCCCAGCAGGAGGCCGGTCCCTGTGCTCCTCAGAGTCCCAGCAGGAGTCCATCCCTGTGCTCCTCAGAGTCCCAGCAGGAGACCAGTCCCTGTGCTCCTCAGAGTCCCAGCAGGAGGCCAGTCCCTGTGCTCCTCAGAGTCCCAGCAGGAGTCCAGTCCCTGTGCTCCTCAGAGTCCCAGCAGGAGGCCAGTCCCTGTGCTCCTCAGAGTCCCAGCAGGAGTCCATCCCTGTGCTCCTCAGAGTCCCAGCAGGAGACCAGTCCCTGTGCTCCTCAGAGTCCCAGCAGGAGGCCAGTCCCTGTGCTCCTCAGAGTCCCAGCAGGAGTCCAGTCCCTGTGCTCCTCAGAGTCCCAGCAGGAGGCCAGTCCCTGTAGACTTCTTTACTGCTGTTAAACAAAACCGAAAGCAGGTGTAGAAATAGCTACCTCTTCACCTATGAACAGTTGTTATCTGTGTTATTTAGCAATTAAGTTATCTATCAATGTTATCGGTGCACCTTCCTACCTATCTATCTAACTGTATATTTTCTCCATATATAAGTGAAGTGATCAAGGAAGTAGTTGCTGAAACAAAGGGACCAAAAATCATAGAAAAATGGTTCACACAGAAATTTGATGCATTTTTAGAGAGAAATAATTTTTTTTTTTGAACACCAGTACGGATTCAGATCAAACAGATCAACTTCTCTTGCACTCATTCATCTAACAGATGAAATATTGGCAGCTATTGACAAAAAGCAATACTTGGTTAGTATTTTTTTAGATTTACAGAAAGCTTTTGACACGGTGGATCATAAACTATTGTTAACAAAACTAAATAATTATGGCATAAGAGGCCAGATCCATAAATGGCTGGAAAGCTATCTAACTAACAGACAGCAATATGTTCAAATAAATGGCAGTAACTCTGACTGTAAAACAATCATATCTGGGATTCCTCAAGGTTCCGTAATTGGGCCAAAACTTTTTATTTTATTCATTAATGATATTCATAAAATTACCAAAAACATGGACTTTCTTTTATTTGCAGATGACACCACCGTTTGCAAAGCTGGAAATGATTTAGACGCATTAATAACAGACATAGAAGTTGAAATGAATTGAATTGAACTAAAAACATGGTTTGATAACAATTATTTATATCTAAATTGGAAAAAAACTAAATGTATGATTTTTGGAACTAGAAAACATTCAGAACAGAAAGAAATTATTATCGGAAATACAACTATTGAAAATGTTTCAGAAATAAAAAATGTGGGTGTCAAGTTAGACAATAAACTTAATTGGAAAAGTCACATTAACTATATAAATAATAAAATTAGTAAATCCATTGGTATTTTATATAAGGTTAAACATATATTTGATGAGAAAGCATTGTTCAGGATTTATACATCTATAATTGTGCCATATTTTCTGTATTGTATTGAGGTCTGGGGCAATGCTTGCGAAAGTTTCACAAATCAAGTTTTCCTGCTCCAAAAGAAAGCAATAAGAATCATTAATCACAAAGGTCCAAGAGACCACACCAATGATCTTTTCATTAAACATAACACCTTAAAATTTTCAGATCTTTTTCAGTTAAAAACTATATTAGCCATGTGGAAAAAACACAATAAGACCATCAGAAAAAGAAGGTCAGAAATCAATTGGTTTCCTTTGAACATTCGCCTTAAAATTCATTTACAGGAAATCCTTCTTTTAGTATACAAAGCCATTGAATGGCCTGGCTCGTTCTTATCTTCAAGAAACTGTTAGTGCTATATTCAACCAAACGAGCCTCTGTGCTCACAAACGCAGACGTCTGTTGGTTTCCTAGGTCTCATAAAGTCACTGTCAGCAGCAGAGCATTTTGCTACAAGCCCCTTTACTGTGGAAATAAGGAAATGCGATCGGTCTACACATTCAAGGCCAGACTTAAACACACTTTTGCCCTTTAGCAACAATTTTGCCTTTGGTTAGGTTGGTTTTGTCTGGTTTGGTTTAAACACTTGGGTGTAATCCACAAATATTTGGTGCTGTAAGCTGGGTAGCTAGCCGCCGCTGCTGCTGTTTCTCCTTCGTTCGGACACGGTCTCCTCATTTCAGGTAAGGCTTATAAACAGTCGTCTTTAGTTTAGAATATGGATTAGGAAGGTAGGCTCAGGGGAAGCTAGACATCTTTGACTGTCAGTCAAGCTGCGTAGGGAGTAAGTCTGCTGGGGGGAAAGAGTATGGTATTTTAGCACTATCCTCTCCTCCTTCTACTTTAGAACAATCTGATCATTGGATTTGCGTTCTGTGGCTTACAGTAGGTCCACTTCGTTTTGCTCGCATTGCCACGCGGATGAATCACCGAGACTCACGTGTGATTCACGCGGTTCTTTTATTTATTTTTTTCCCAGTGATGCTGCAATGACCCGAACAACCACCCAGGTGGCACTTGTGAGCAGGGTTAGGAAAATTGGACTTCTCATCGGTCATTTGTTCTCTGCTTCACCGGACAACTTTCGTGGCTTATAGCTCAATGATAAGAGGTGGACTCTGGTGTGAGAGGACTCGGGTTTCAAGTACAGTCTACGACCACTTTTGATTTTGTTGACGTTTAAATTTTTTTCTAAAACATATTAGTAATTAGGCCACACATTTAAAAATAGTGCTAGACTGTAGTAAAACTGTTGTAAACTTCACAATCTGCACCAACCAAACTGCAGGAAAAAAATGCAACTGTTTTCAGTACAGAGTATCTGATTAATATACTCCCCCCGCTAATAATATTTGAGGATTGGCCGGGGCTCGAACCCTGATCTTCCAAGCGAAAAAGCTTGGACAATCACACTACGCCACTCAGGCGCTGGTGAATAACATGATCTTATACTAAAGGCGCTGTGTGAATGAGCCGTGGTATGGCCAGGACGACTTAAAATGCATTATATGCAAGCTTATTGCAAATGTTTGCCCATATGATCTGCTACTCACTGTGCATTTTTAGAATTCCTAATAATGTCGACTATATGAAACATTGTGTAGTTTAAATTTTTTTGTATTGCTAATCAATTCAATATCAGTATTCTGAATAATCCGGTGGTACCCTTCAATCATCAGTTATTCCTGTTTTCAAAATAATAATAGAAAAAACAATTTTCCTTTCGTCTTTGTTATTTTTTCCTTTTCTAATTTCAAATTGGAAAATCCAAATCCTTTATATCCGTGTACTAATCCGTGTACCTTCAATCATTAGTTATTCCGTTTCAAAAAAATCAGAAAAAATCAAATTCGTGGTTGGTTTATTTGTATTTCCATTTTCAATATTAAAATTGAAATACAAAACATTTCTAAATGAAATATTCACCCTTTTTCTCCATTGCTATGCAGTGGGAAACAAACATACTTTAATAAAACAACTTCCATTATTTTGTTTGATATGGATTCGGAAATGTGAGTGGTGAGAGACGGGAAACAACTTCAGCTGCACTCAACTCAACTCAACGACACGACAAACAAACTCCGCTGTGTTCGAGCTTCGCCCCCAGGCCAGAGCTCCAGGGGGCAAAATGCTTACATGCTCATTGGTATTCCAGGCCCGGTTCCCATCCAAGTACTTATGGGGGAAAAAACTTTTTGTGGCGCCTGCTCTTATACAGTGGAGGAGCCGATTTCTTCCATTTCATTCTGGATTACATACGCCACTCGGTAAGTATCCTCTGATAAACACAATGTTTTTGTGGTGTTCTTTTTGTTTCACTCCATAAATCTCTCATATTGTGCGAGATCGTTCCACACACGTCTGTAGTTTATAATCTCGAGTGTGTAGTTGCGCTGTTTATGATTGTTTACCTCCGTGTCATATGTAATTTGCTGCTTTTGACGCCTTTCGCTCGTTAGAGTTCTCCTTCTTGTTTGGATTCCAATATTGTAAAGGAAAATCTTTCTCTGCGTTTGTACCAAACAATCTGCATTCACGGTATTTACTGTATACAGTTATTTCAGTTAGTTTACTCTGGTTTGGTAGTAGTATTTTTCAGCGCTTAGCTAATTATTATTAGCTAATTATTGTTGGATGTGTTGTACTATCTATATGTATTTCACTTTCTATAGTTCAGCAACACATTGAGTTGAAATTGAATTATATAGCAGTTTAGTTTACGACAATGTATTAGTGTGTTACCAGTTCATTTTTCTTCTATAACTGTACTTACGTATTCAGAGCCTCTTGCTGCTAATGTACAGAGGTTAAAATTAAACTGTATATGTTCTTCTCTGGATTATACAGGATGCATGTCTTCTTTTTATGCTTAAATGTAATTTATTTTATTCTTTATTATGTAAAGATTTATACATTATACATACTTCTCTATCTTGCTATAGCTAGTATTTTATGATCTTTTTTTGTTGTTGCTGACAATATGAATCAATCATTCAATCAAGAGTTTATTTGTATGAGCGCCTTTCATGCACAGGGCAACACAGCGCTTCACAGTCCACATCAAAATCATCACATAAAACAAACTCACCAGAATCACAATTAATAACATTAAAATCACACAAAGATTAAAACACAATTAAAACAATAAAATCACACAAAAAAGAATAAAACCATGAACACTTTCAAGTTACACAAGAATTTAAAATAATAATAATAAAATGACAGCAGTGCTATTTACAAAATGGAGATAAAACCTTCAGTTGTATGCACAGGCAAACAGAACAGTCTTTTAACCTGGATTTGAACATTGACCAGAGTAGACGCCTCCTCACATTTTCAGGGAGATTGGTTCCAGATCATAGCTGCATAGATCTGGAAAACGCAAGGCCTCCCCTTGTTTGTTTCTCACTCTGGGCACAGATGGAGGACAGTCCTGTGCTCCTCAGAGTCCGGGCGGTTCTTATGACTCCAACATGTCACTAATGTATTCTGGCTTGCATGGCCATGGAGAGTTTGTTGTACACAAGCAGAGCTGTTTAAAATCTATTCCTTTGAGCCAAAGGTAGCCAGTGCAGAGACTGTGGCCGGACTAATATGGTCATACTTCCTGGTTCGGGCAGGACTATTGCTGCTGCATTTTGGGATGTTACTGCTAGCTGCTTAAAGGTCTGTTTGGAACACGGGACCTGTAGCAGGCCACTGCGTAGTCTAGGCTCTGCTGGAGAAAAATGCGTGGACAAGAATCTCCAAGTCTGCTTGGACACTTTATTTCTGACTTTGGCAATGTTCTTCAGATGGTAAAAAGCTGTTGATGTTATTGATTTTTATGTGGCTATTGAAAGTTAGGTCTGAGTCCAGTATTACCCCCAATATTTTTGACTTGTCTGAGGAAGTAGGGAGAGAGACTGAAGTTGACAGATGTCGCCCTCTCTTTGTTTCTGGGGACCAAAGACCATGTTTCGGGTTTTGTCTGCATTTAGCTGGTGGAAATTATTTATGCAATCCTACTCACTGATCTGTTGGATACAGTGAAGCGAGCAAATCCAGTGGTCCATGTTCTCCTGCAGTCTGTGAGAATAGTCTGTGTGTCGTCGGCTTAATGGTTGGTAGTACAACTTTGTTTCTTTGTATTAACTGACCTAACGGCCTGAATGTAGAGATTAAATAGGAGAGGTCCCAGGGATCGACCCCTGTGTACTCCACAGGTCAGGGCCACATGATCTGAGACGCAGTCTCCAATATCCACAAAGTACTTCCTATCCTCAAGGTTAAGACCTAAAACAGTTCTAGGGCTGTGCCAGTGACACACCCAATGTCCTCCAGTCTTCTGCATGAGGATCTCTGGTCGCAGTGTCGAACGACGGCACTTAGCATCTAACATGACACAAAAAACTGGGTCTTTACCGGCATCTGTGTGAAGTCGGATGTGTTTGTTACTTCACTAGAGCGGTCTCAGTGCTGTGGTTGGGGTCTAAACCCAGACGGACATATCAAAAGAATTATTCATTGTTAAAAATTCGGTAGTTGTTGGAGGCCACTTTTTTCAGAATTTTATCACAATGAATGGGCAGATTTCGTTATTGGGGGCGGATAATTTGGAAGTCCCGCAGGATCCAGACTGCTCTTTTTTAGGAGAGGTCTTATGACTGCTGCTTTTAGGGCCATAGGAAATGTTCCTGAGACAGAGACTTGTTTACTATTATGTGTCAATGTGAGGTAACAAAATGCTCAGGACGGACTTCAGAAGTTAGTGGGCAATATAATCCAGGTACATGTGGAGGAGCTCAGACTCATGATTATCTTTTTGACAGTTTCAGTAATCCACAGGTGCAAAGTGAGTTTGGTCAAAAAAGTTTCTCTGGCGGTTGCATTGTTATAGTGGCCTGAGGATGGTGATAGTGTTTTTGATTCTTGTACTTTGTCATCGATAAAAAACGTTGTGCGAATCATTACACCTAGATTTTAGAGGAAAATTCTAGGGGGCAACTTTACAGGGGGGTTCGTTTAAATCTACCATACTGTTGAAAACATAACACGAAAAATTGTTATGCAACCTCCATTATGTCAGAAAAATACTTTCTTTGTTCTTCGGAGAAACCCGGTTAAAATTCACCTACTCATCTTTAAAGATTGCATAATCGCCTGGAAATTGGACTTTCGCCACTTCCGTCGGCCATCCGGCACTCTTGATTCTGTGCACATGTCCGTGTCTGCCTTAGTCCTTGGGGCCTTTTTAATTTAAGGTAAAACTATTTTAACCGTCATCACAGGAGCAATGGCGTTTCCAGACATTCAGATACACTTTGGTGGTGACAGAGTTATACAATTCATCAACAGTAGTGCATGGAGTTTTCTCAAAATGTAAGCAGTCCCGATGAACAGTTTTCCACCTGTGTTTTCATGTAGGTGTTCTTCTTCTAGCAATTGTAAATTCGGATGGTGGTTTGATAGACAAAAACATGTTCCAAAAAATACACAGAAATGATCTGACAAAGGCAACATCAACTACATTATAATTTGTACATTACCCCATTTGTATTAGCAGGGTCAAGAGGTGCCCATGCTGTGGGGTGCGGGCCACTCATGTGCTTGTTGAATCACAAAAGGTCTCAAGTACAGAGCCAGCTCCTTTGCATTTCTGTCATCAAAATTTTCAACATGTACATTAAAATCACTGTATAAATAAACCTAGCAAAATTCTGTGCACACGAATGAAAGTTAGTTCAGTAAAATGGTCAAGTAAAATCGCAAAACATGACTGTGGTGGGCCTGTACAGGAATATTTGTAGACTTTTTCAATTCTTTCTGGCCTCGTCACTGTGATGTTCACAAGGGACCACGTGGATTCCTGTGAGGGACCCTTCGGAGGAGGAGAGTGGAAGATCAGGGAAGGACCAGTCCAATGAGGGAGTGCGGTGCTCCTCAGAGGTGATGGAGGTGATGAGGGAGAACGCCCTCATCTGGTGCGAGTGATGAGGAGGTGAGGCTCAGACAAGGCTGAAGTGCTGGGGGAATTACATCGCTCACAGCAGGGCAGTATAGAAACCTGCACAGTGATGTTGTCACCATGCCCCCTGCGAGCAGGGAAACCCCCCTCCTCCTGCTCAGACTCATGTCACGCTGTTCTGAGGATGGCCTCATAGAGAAGTTGTGCAGCGGATCTTGGAAAAAGCAGTCAGCAGCCTCCTAGCAAATAACCCACATCAAGAAATTGCCTGTCTTTGTGGCCTGCCAAATCCAAATCGAGGGCGATGGCAGCTCATCACGTGTTTTTACCAGCCGGGTCCGTACAGGTATTTCTACTGCTCACACCAAGGTCATAACAACTGTCGACCGAGGGTTTGACCAACTCCAGGATGCCATTCGAGACTTTTTAGGACAAGAGTTTGCCAGAGAGAGCTGGAGGCCACGCCAACGGCAGAGGAGTGAATGAGCGGCAGGAGAAGAAAAGGAAGAGTGATGAGTCTCCTCTACACTGGGAGGAAAGTGCTGGTTCTGCAAACTGCAGCTGGAAGCAGGACCAGTCCTCACCATTTCATACACAATTCCCTGGGTCTGTCAGGGAAATTACATCTACTGACCCTGCACCAGTATTCTCCCTGTTCTAGGACCAGGGGATGGAACGCAGATTGTTCCAGCAGTCTACTTTTTATGACCGGGAGAGGGAAAGGTGGCGTGTAAATAATATGAGCTATATGCTGTCTATTGGTGTATTGTATATAGTTACTATTTATCTTTACCTGTCTGTTAATAATTGTTTTTAAATATTTTAATTATTATGTAAATATTATTAATATTGATTGTATATATAGTTATATAATTTCATTTGGTAAAGTCTGCATCTACAGTTCTGTATCGTAAGCTCTCAGCCGTCCACAGTCACAAGGTCATCACACAAATACTGTTTAAGAAGATAAAGATAGCATGTTGTTGTTTTTCTTCTAGTGTAATGTCGTTAATTTGTAAATATCTCTTTTTTCATCTGTTCACAATATTATATTATTTTGTAATACATTATTGAAGTCTTTCTTTTTATTGATCTATTTCAGGGCAAACAACAGTAGTATTTGACAAAAACATTCTGTATGAAATGAGTTTCAGTTCAAGTGCCAATCAGACAATATGCCCACTATCCGCGGCTGGGCCCCGCGGCCCGAACCTTGCTAGCTTCCGAGATCCGACGAGATAGGGCATTATCCATGGTGGTATGGCCGTTAAGCAGGGGGTATGGAGCAGCGTGACCTGACCCTGCTGCTGCGGTTCCTCTCCTCCCAGAAAGAGCGATCAGGCTTTACAAAATCGGGTCTACAGTGCTGATGTCTGATCATGCTGCAGATGACTGAATAGGGTTGTGCCAGCATTGAGAGCAAAGTTGTGCACCCCCTAAACCAATGATTGCTTTTCGGCCCTGTATATTACAGTGAAACTTCTGGGTATTCGGCTGTTGACAGTAGTTTGTTGTCCCCTCCTCCTCCTCCACAGGAGGCTTTAACATGTAAATATGAGAAGGCTTGTGACTATACAAATGTACTCAGGTTGAGGGGGGTGCACAACTTTGCTCAATGCTGCCACAACTCCTTTTCAGTCAGTCTGCAGCATATGATCAGGTACAGCACACTGTAGTCCCTGATTTTGTAAAGGCCATGATGCGCTCATTTCTGAGGGGGAGGAGAGGACCGCAGCAGCAGGGTCAGGAGGCTTCGCTGCTCCTTACCCCGTGCTTACGGCCATTCACCTTGAGAATGCCCGTTTCTCGTCTGATATCGGAAGCTAGGCAAGGTCGGGCCACGCATGGGGCCAGCCGCGTAGAGTGGGCATATTGTTGATTGGCAATGAACTGAAACTCTTTTTTCTATACAGATTGTTTTTGTCATATACTATGTTGTTTGCCCTGAAATATTGATCAATAAAGAAAGGACTTCAATAATGTATGACATTATAAATCTTTTTATTGTGAACAGATGAAAAAAGAGATTATTTACATATTTAAGAAATCACTTAGAAGAAAAACAAAACATGCTATCGTTATCTTCTTATACTAGTATTTGTGTGATGAGCTTGTTGATCTGTGACGGGATGAGAGCTGACTATACAGAACTGTTAGATGCAGTCTTTACAATGAAATTATATAATTAGATATAATCAATATTAAGTATATATTGAATTATAATTTAATATTTATATACATTTATGAACGACAGTTTAATATAGTAACTTTTTATACAATAGCACCACATAAGACAGCAGATTGCTCATTTATTTACACGCACCTTTCTCCTCTCCGGTCATAAAAAGGAGACTGCGGTAACATCTGCGGCTCCATCCCCTGGGTCCTTGTACAGGAGAATACTTTGCAGGGCAGTGATGTATTTCCGGACTGACCAGGGAATTGTGTTTGAATGTGAGACTGGTCCTGCTTCAGCTGCAGTTTGCAGAACCAGCACTTTTCTCCCAGTGGAGGAGGAGACTCATCACTCTTCCTGTTCTTCTCCTGCCGCTCTTTCGCTCTCTGCTGCGTGGCCTCCAGCTCTCTCTGGCAGAACTCAGTGTCCTAAAGTCTCGGAATGGCATCCTGGAGTTGGGTCAAACCCTCTGTGCGTTAGGTGTTATAGACCTTGGGGGAGCAGTCGGAAATACTGGTAGGGTCCCGGCTGGTAAAACTCGTGAGGGTGTGCCATCGCCCATCTATTGGGATTTTGGATGGCCACATGACAGGCATTTCTTCTGTGTGGGGTTTACTTTGCTGGAGGGCTGCTGCTGCTTTTCTAGATTCGCTGCACAACCTTCTCTATGGCCTCCTCAGACAGCGGTGACATGAGTCTGAGCAGGAGGAGGGGGGTTCCACTGATGCAGGGGGCATGGTGGACAACAGGCACTGTGCAGGTCTTACTGCTGCTGTGAGCGATGTATCCCCCAGCACTTCAGCCTTGTCTGAGGCATCACCTCCTCTCACTCGCACCAGAGTGTGGCGCGTTCTCCTCATCACCTCCTCCCTTGAGGAGCACCGCCACTCCTCATGGAGGGTCGTCCCTGATCTTCCGCGCCCCTCTCCAAGGGTCCTGCAGCAGGAATATCGTGGGCCCTTGTGAAAAATCACTGGGACGCGGCCAGGAAAGAATGAAAATGTCTTCATATATTTCCTTGTACAGGCCCACCACAGTCATGTTGCGATTTATTGACCATTTTACTGAATACTTTCATTCGTGTGCTACAGATTTTGAATAGTTAGTTAGTACAGGCGAATTTTAATGTTACATGTTGATATTGTTGATGACAGAAATGCAAGGAGCTGGCTTCTTGTACTTGAGTCCTTTGGTTTCAGTCAGCACGATGAGTGGGGGCCCACCCACAGCAGGGGGACACTCTTGACCTGCTAATTACAAAGGGGGTTAATGTATCAAATGTTTAATGTAGTCTGTGTTGTCCTTTGTAGATCATTTCTGTGTATTTTTTGACATGTGTTTTGCTAGCAAAACACCAGCTGAATTTACAATTGCGTAGAAGGAAGACACATACATGAAAAACACAGGTGAAAACTGTTCATGGGAATGCTAATGTTGAGAGAAAACTCATGCTCTTCTGTTGATGAATTGTATAACTCTGTACCACCAGTGTTCTGAATGTTCTGGACGCCATTGCTCCTGGTGTCGGTTAAAATAGTACCAGTAAGAAAAAGGCCCCATGGACTAGGCAGATCGGTCAGGCACAGAAAGCAGAGTGCCGGCAGGGCCGAACGGGAAGTGGCGAAAGTCCAATTTCCAGGGCGATTTTGAAAACTTTATAAGATGAGTTGGGTGGAATTTACCGGTTCTACGTGAACAGAGAAATGTATTTTTCTGTACATTATTGAGGTTGCAGTAACAATTTTCGTGTTATGTTTTCAACTGTTGGTGATTAACGAAACCCCCTGTAAAGTTGCCTAGATTTTCCTCTATTCTAGGTGTAATGACGTTCGCACGTTTGTCGATGGACAATGTTCAAGGAATCAAAAACACTATTAACCTCCACAGCACGTTTAACAATGCAAACAGCCAGAGAGCTTTTTGTGCTAACTCACTTTTGCACCTGTGGTTACTGAAACTGTCAAAAAGATAATCATGAGTCTGAGTCTCCACATGTAGCCTGGATATATTGCCTCTAAATTTCTGAAGTCCGTCCTGAGCGTTTGTTACCTTCACTGACACAAATAGTAAACTAGTCTCTGTGTCAGGGAACATTTCCTATGGCCATAAGCAGCAGTCTTAAGACCTCTCCTAAAAAGAGCAGTCTGGATCCTGCGGGGGACTTCACCAAATTATCGCCCCTTAATTCGAATCTGCCATTCCATTGGATAAAATTCTTAAAAGTGGCCTCCCAACAAACTTACTGAATTGTCTTAACAATGAATAATTCTTTTGATATGTTTCCTGTCTGGGTTTTAGACCCCTACCACAGCACTGAGTCGCTCTAGTGAAGGTAACAATCGACATTCGACTTCACTGATGCAGGGAAAAGGCACAGTTTGGTATGTTAGATCTTTATGCCGCGTTGACACCTGTCGACATGTGATCTCATGCAGAGGAATGTGAGGATCTGGGTTGGTGTACACTGGCACAGCCACTAGAGGTTTAGGTCTATACCTGGAGGATAGGAAGTACTGTGTGGAGATGGAGACTGCGTAATCAGATCATGTGGCACTGACCTGTGGAGTACCACAGGGGTCGATACCTGGATCTCTCCTATTTATTTCTCTACTTGCTGCCGTTAGGTCTGTTATTACCATAGAAACAATAGGTGTTCCTACCACAATTACGCCGACGACACACAGATCTTTGTTCATGACTTGCAGGAGAAACATGGACCACGGATTTGCTCCTTCACTGTATCCAACAGATCAGTGTGTGGAGGCAAAATAATTTCCTCAGCTAATGCAGACAAAAACGAAAATCCAATTGGTCTTTGGTCCCAGAAACATAGAGAGGGCCGTCATCTGTCAAGACTTCAGTCTATTCCCTACTTCCTTCAGACAGGTCAGAAATTTGGGGGTAATACTGGACTCAGACCTAAATTTAATAGGCACATAAAAATCTATAACATCAACAGCCTTTTTACCATCTGAAGAACATTGTCCAAAAGTCAGAAATTAGTGTCCAGGGCAGACTTGGAGATTCTTGTCCAGCATTTGTCTCCTGCAGGCTAGACTACTGCAATGGCCTGCTTACAGGTCTGTCCAAACAGACCTTGTAAGCAAGCTGCTGTTAAATCCCAAAATGCTGCAGCTAGAGTCCTGACAGGGAACCAGGAAGTATGACCCATATTAGTCCGGTCTCAGTCTCTTGAACGGTTATGTGGCTCAAAAGAATAGATATTGTAAAAACAGCTCTGCTTGTGTACAAGTCTCTTCCTTGGCCTTGGCACCCAGAATCACTTTAGTGACATTGTTTGGGGTATATGAACCAGCCCGGACTCTGGAGGAAGCACAGGGATGGCTCCTGCTGGTTGCCAGAGTGAGAACCAAACATGGGGAGGCTGCGTTTCAGATCTATGCAGTCTAAGTTCTGAACAATCTCCCTGAAAATTGGGGAGGCGTCTACTCTGTCCAAGGTTCACAATCCAGGTTAAAGATGTCTGTTTTGCTGGCATACATTCTGAAGGTTTTTTTCTCATTTGTAATGCACTGCTGTACATTTATTTATTTATTTTTTGAATTTTTTTGTGTAACTTTGAATATGTTAATGGTTTTATTCTGTTGTGTGATGTTATTGTTTTTATTGTGTTTTATCTTTTGTGTGATTTTTAATGTTTTAATTGTATTTGGTGTTTGTCTTTATGTGATGATTGTGATTGTTTGTGTGTGTAGCGCTTTGTGTTTGCCATGTGCATGAAAGGGCTCTACAAATAAACTTTGATTGATTGTTTGATTCATATGTCTGCATCAACAAAAAAAGATCATAAATTATTAGCTATCGCTGATAGAGATTATGTATAATGTATTAATATCTTTTAGATAATACAGAATAAAATTATTACATTTGCATTATAAAGGAAGCATGTATCTGTATAATCTAGAGAGACATATACCGTTGTATGTTTACTTCTGGACAATTAGCAGCATGAGGCTTGGGATACTGTAAGTACAGTTATAGAAGGAAAATATGAAACTGGTAAAACACTATACATTGTCGTTAAACTAACTGAATATAAGTCATTTTAAACTCAATGTGTTGCTGAAACTATAGAAATGTGAAAGTAAATAGTGATAGTTACACACATCAACAATTAATTAGCTAATAATAATTAGCTAGCGCTGATATACTACTACAACCAGACGTAATCAAACTGAATTACTGTTACAGTAGAATACAGTGAATAGAGATTTATTTGTACAACGCAGGAGAAAGTGTTTTCTTTTACATTTATTGATCCAAACAGAGAGATCTCACAGAGCAGCTGCTAAATTACCAATATTGACACGGAGGTAACAATCATAAACAGCGCACTACACACTCGAGATTTAAATACAGACGGGTGTGTGAACGATCTTCGCCACAATATGAGAGATTTATGGAGTGGAAAACATATAGAAGCCACTAAAACAGCTGTGTCTTATAGAGGAGACTTACCGTGTGCGTATGTAATCAGACCTGAATGGAGAAAGCCGGCTCTCTCTGTTTAGAGCAGCGCCCACAAAGTTTCCCCATTTACTTGGGATTGGAGACAGCCTGGAAACTTACCCAGGGGATGTATGCAATTTTGCCCTGGAGCTAGGGACTGGGGAAGTGTCAACAACAGCTTACGAGTTGTTGGTCGTGTAGTTGAGTTGCGTTGAGTTGCAGCTTGAGAGTTGTTTCCGTCTCATCACCACTCATCATTTCCGGGTTGCATATCATACAATATAATTGACGTTGTTTTAGAGTGTTTGTTTCACTGCATAGCAAGAAATGGTCGTGAATATTTTCATTTAAATGTTTTGATTTTCCATTTTAATTTTGAAAATGGAAATACAATATATACAACCACGTAATTTTGTTTTTTATGATTTGCTTTTGAAACGGAACTCTAATGATTGAATGGTACACGGATTGTACACGGATTATTAAGGATTTGATTTTCCATTTGAATTAGAAAAGGAAAATAACAATAACGAATGGGAAAAATTTGTTTTGCTGATTTTATTTTGAAACGGAATAACTGATGATTGAAGGGTACACGGATTTATAAGATTACGATATTGTCATTGATTAGAAATACAAAATTGATACAACTCACACTTGTTTACATATTAGCTACCATTAATTAGGAATTCTAAAATGCACAGGAGTAGCAGATCACATATGGCATACATTTGGCATTAAACTTGCATATAAGGCATTTTAAGCCGGCCTGCACATACGCACGGCTCATTAACTCAGCGCTCTGTAGTATTAGATCCAGTGATTTCTAAAGCGCTGTGTGGCGTAGTGGGTTTGTCAAAGTCTTTCGCTTGGAAGATTCAGGGTTCGAGCCCCGGCAATCCTCAAATTTTATTAGCGCGGGGGGAGTATTATGAATCAGGATTTACTTGTTATGGAATAAAAGTTGCATTTTTTTCCTGCGTTTGGTTGGTGGCAGATTGTGAAGTTTACAACAGTTTAATACAGTATAGCATATATTTTAAATGGTGTTGGCCTAATTACTATGTATGTTTTAGAAAAAATTTAAAACGTTCAACTAATCAAAAGTGTCGTAGGACTGTTACTTGATCACGAGTCCTCTACACCAGAGTCCACCTCTTTATTCATTGATCTATAAACGCCACTGAAAGTTGTCCTGTAACGAGAAAAACCCAAAGGACCGATGAGAAGCATTTTTCCTAACCCTGCTCACTAGTGCACACTGGTGGTTGTTGGGTCATTGCAGCATCACGGGGGAAAAAATAAATAAAAGACGCGTGAATCACACGTGAGTCTCGTGTGATTCACGCGTGAAAGGCGACAAAACGAAGTGGGACCTTCTGTAAGCACAGAACGCAAAATCCTAATAATGCAGATTGTTTAAAGTAGGAAGGAGGAGAGGATAGTGCTAAAATATATTACTTTTCCCAGCAGACTTACTCCCTCGCAGCTTGACGACAGTCAAAGATGTCTAGCTTCCACCCCCCCATGAGCCTTACCTTCCATCATATGCCAAAATCTAAAGACGACTGTTTTAAGCCTTACCTTGAATGTGGAGACGTGTCCGAACGAAGGGAGAAACAGACAGCAAGCCGCGGCCTAGGCTTTACCAGGTACAGCACCAATTATTTGTGGATTACACACCAAGTGTGTAAACCAAACCAGAAAAACAACACTAAATAGGCAAAATTGTTGCTAAAGAGGCAAAAAGAGTGTTTTAAGTCTGGCCTTGATGTGGACGACGTATCTGCTTCCTTATTCCACAGTAAAGGGGTGGTAGCGAAAATGCTCTGCTGTTGACTGGACTTTTGAGACCTTAGGAAACCAACAGACGTCTGGCGTTTTGTGGAGCACGTGCTCGGTTTGGTTGATATAGCATCTAACGTGTCTTGAAAGATAAGGAAACGAGCCAGGCAATTCATGGCTTTGTATACTAAAAGAAGGTATTTCGTGTCATTTTAGGAAGGTTATTCGTGATTTTAGCGATGTTCCGCATGTGGGAAAAAAGCTGTTTTAGTTGCTTGGCTTATATAAGCCGTGAAGGAGTGTCACAATCGATTTCCACTCAGATTTAAGGCGATGATTTGTGTATTAAATTGACAAAGTGATACCGATCGTTAGATGGATTTAAACCAGGCCAAGGGCTGTTCCTCTGAGACCTATATCACATCTAGCCTCCGCAGTAGAATTCTGTGGTCTATTGTCTTAATGAGTTCACTGGGGTCCAGTAGGACCAAACACTGCACTTGTCCACTATTAGCCAGACTAGTAGTCATGTCAGTTTTAACATTTGATAGGCAGTTTCAGTGCTATGGATGGCTTGAATCCAATTGAAAAGGTTTCCAAAAATATTATTTTCCTGACGGTGGAAGCATAGCATGTTTTGCTCTAGATGTTCTGGATTGTGTTTTCTTCAGAAAGGGGTTTGATTACCGCGGTTTTAAAAGCTTGTGAGATCATAGCCACATTGTATAGTTGTGTTTATTATGTTAAGATAGGCTCTTTTGTCAAAGGAAGCTGATGTCTTGGAAGGCCAAGCTCTTTAAAGACCACATTAGGGGCGACGGTGGTTAAGTTGGTAGGTGCATTGGTCCTTTGAGCCTGAAGGGTGTGGGTTGGAACCCAGTCTCCACTGTCTCCCACTGATTTATGCTGCTCGTTGGGCCTTGGCAAGGACCACTTACCTATGCATGTTGCCACAGGTGGGGCGGCTGTGGCTGTAAAGTGGCAAACTGCGTTGTGTCCTAGGGCAAGACACTTCACCTCCATTGACCTAGAATGTGTCTAGTGTGTGTGTGAATGGTTGGTGGTGGTTCGGTGGGGCCCCAATGGCAATCACTGGTTGCCTCGCTTCTGTCAGTGTGCCCCAGGGCAGCTTGGCTACAGTAAGCGTTTATCACCACTGTGTATGAAGTGAATGAATAAGGCAGCCGCGAAAATTCTAATTTGGTAGTGTTAAACCCAAAACCTACCCCCTCCAGGCGGTTCACATCCCAGCTATCGCTCAACAGGCGCCCCCTTCCAATCACCGTACCGACTCCGCCAGCCGCATAAAAAAACGGAGGAACTCCCACTCTACGGCCTCCGAAGCCTTGCATGAATCGTTTGGTGGATCGCTTTGTCTACTCACGCTTACTCCTGCGGTCCATGCTGTCCTATGTCTTGCTGCGTGTGGCCTGATCCTCCTCCGCGTTGCTGCACTGCTAGGGTCTAGTGCGGTGGTCCGTGGGTCTTTGCCCGCTCTCCTCCTTTGCGCTTTTCGGCGGGGATACTGCCGCTGATCGTCTCGTCGAGGCCTGCTGCTGCTTTCGGCCGGTCTGGACGTGCGGGTGGGAGCCGCGGGGGGGGGAGCGCGCATCCCTGCATCCTCGTGCCGTACGGCGTGGTCCCGTTGTGTTGTCCCTTGTCTTCTGGACGTTGTGGGTAAGTATGCGGTCGGTTTATTCCCCCTCGCTTGTACTGCGAGGCTCAGTTCGCCCCCGGCGCTTTGTACTGCAGGCACATGTGGCCCCGTGCATGGTGGGCAAGCTTCAGTTTAAAGCCCTCGCATTGTTCTGGCAGGCTCTTAACAAGCTCCGTTTAAATCCTTCACTCTGACTGCAAGCTTTCCTCAACATTGGACTGCTAGGACCTCAGTTTAATCCTCAATTGGGACTGCGTGCTGTTTTAATCCCTCACTTTGGCCTGCAGGGTCTCTTTACTCCTCTCTGGGACTGCGAGCGCTGGTTTAAATCCCCTTTCCCTTTCCCTTGGACTGCAAGCCCGTTTAAATCCCTCTGGACTGCGGCTCCAAATTGAATCTCTTCATTGGACTGAGAGCTCCTGGTTAATCCCGCACGGAACGTGTTATATTGGAACTGTTCCTTATATCTGGAGCTGTTTATACAGTACCTGGAACTGCTTCATGCGGAACTGCCTCTATTTTGGAACGCTATATATGGAACTGCTATATATGAACTGTTTATTTGGAACTGCGTATATAGGGAACTGCTTATATATGGAACGGCTGTATACGGAAATGCTTATATGGAATGTTCATATTGGAATTGCATTATGGTACTGCTTATTATTTCTGCCGAAAGCTTATATATAAAATTCAAATAAACATAAATTAAATATAATATAAATATATTTATTTTATTTTATAATATAAGCGTTCCAGATATAAGCTAGTACCTGATATGCAATTTCCAATATGAGCAGTTCCATATAAGCAGTTTCCGTATACAAGCCGTTCCATATATAAGCTGTTCCATTTATAATGCAGTTCCATATATAGCTGTTTCATATATGCAGTTCCTTAATATAGCAGTTCCCATATATAAGCATGTCTTGAAGTCCGCCAATGAAGCAGGAAATTCCAGGTACGGCCATGTATACAGTTCCAGATATAGCAGTTCCAGATATAAGCAGTTCCGGTGCGGGAATTAACCTGGGAGCTAGCAGTCCAAGGAGAGGATTCAATTTGGGAGCGCAGTAGAGGGATTTAAACGGGGCTTGCAGTCCAAGAGAGGATTTAAAACAGATCTCGCCGTCCAGAGAGGGATTTAAGAGAGCCTGCAGGCCAAAGTGAAGGGATTAAAACTGAGCACGCGTCCAATTGTGAGGGATTAACACTGATGGGTCTTGCAGTCAATGTGGAGGAATAGCTTGCAGTCAGAGTGAAGGATTTAAACGGAGCTTGGTTTTAGAGAGCATGCAGAAACAAAATGCGAGGGCTTTAAACTGAGCTTGCCCACCAATGCACGGGGCAATCTGAGCATGAAGTACAAAGCGCGGGGCGAACGAGCCCTGCTGTAAATGCTGAGGGGAATATAAACCGTCCGCATACGTTACCCACAACGCCAGAAGACCAAGGGAAAACAACAACGGGACCACGCCGTACAGGCACGAGGAGGCAGGGATGCGCACGGCTCCCACCGCCGGGCCAGACCGGGCCGTTTATGCTGCAGCAGGCCGCGACGAGTACGAGCAGCGCGGCGAACCCGCAGAAAGAGCCGCAAAGGAGGATGAGCGGCAAAGACCATCGGACCACTGCTAGTGGACCGTAGCGGGCAGCAACGCGGAGGAGGAGCAGGCCATCACGCAGCAGAAGAGGACAGCAGGGACCGCAGGAGTAAGCGTGTGTAGACAAAGCGATTCCTCCAGAACGATTCATGCTAAGGCTGTCGGTGCATGAGAGTGGGAGTTCCTCCGTTTTTATTTTGGGCTCGCGTAGTCGGGTACGTGTTGATTGGAAGGGGGCGTTCTGTTGAGGATAGGCTCGGGGATGTGTAAACCGGCCTGGACGGGGGTAATTTTGGTATCGTTCTACAAATTGAATTTTTAGCAGGGCTGATTATTCATTCACTTCATTCACCGTGGTGATAAACGCTTACTGTAGCCCACAGCTGCCTGGGGAAATGACAGAAGCGAGGCAACCAGTATGTGCAATTGGCCCCTCCGACCACCACCAACCATTACAACACACTAGACTAATTCTAGGCAATGGGAGGTGAAAGTGTCTTGCCATAGGGACACAACGGCAGTTTGCCACTTTAACAGCCACAGCCCGCAACCCACTGGCATCAAGGCTAGGTTAAGTGTTTGCCAGGACACAACGACGCAGGACATCAGTGGGAGTCTGTGGAGGACCTGGGTTCCAACCCACGACCTTCAGGCTCAAAGGTCATTGCTCATACCAACTGAACACCGTCGCCCCTAATGTTTCTTTAAAGAGCTTTGGCCTCTTCCAGACACAGCTCCTTTGACACATGAGCTATCTTAAACATAAGAAACAAATCTTTAAATGTGGCTATGTCCCACAAGCCTTTTTAAAACCTGCTGGTAATCAAACCCCTTCTGAATGAAACAAAATTTGGAAAATCTTAGGAGCCAAACAGCTTTGCTTCCTCCGTCAGGAAAAATAAATATGTTTGAATCCTTCAATTGGGATTCAGAGCTCATCATAGCACTGAAACGTAACTAGTCATAGTAAAAAAATGACATTACTACTAGCTGCTAATAGTGGACAAGTGTCAGTGTTGTCCTACTGGACCCCAGTGCTCCATTTAACACATTAGACACAGAATTTTACTGCGGAGGTCGATAGTGATATAGGTTCTCAGGGAGGAACAGCCCTTGGCTGGTTTAACCTATCTATCGGTCGGTATCACTTTTGTCAATTTGAATCACAAATTCATCGCCTTATTCTGGTGTGGAATTCTCGATTGTGCACATACTGCATGGCTTATATACGCAAGCAACTAAAACAGCTTTTTCCACTTGCGGAACATCGCTAAAATCAAGAATATCCTTCTAAAAGTGACAAGGAAATCCTTCTTCTTTTAGTATACCAAAGCCATGAATGGCCTGGCTCGTCTTATCTTCAAGACACGTTAGTGCTATATCAACCTAAACCGAGCACTGTGCTCACATAAACGCCAGACGTGTGTTGGTTACTAGGTCTCAAAAGTATGTCAGAAGCAGATGCATTTAGCTACCAAGCCCCTTTACTGTGGAATAAGGAAGCAGATACGGTCTCCACATTCAAGGCCAGACTTAAACACTCTTTGCCTCTTTAGCAACAATTTTGCCTATGGTTAGGTTGTCTTGTTGTTTGGTTTACACACGTGGTGTGTAATCCATCAAATATTTGGTGCTGTTAGCCTGGGCTAGCCTTGCCGCGGCTGCTGCTGTTTTCCTTGTTCGGGACTCGGTCTCCACATTCAAGGTAGGCTTAACACAGTGTCTTTTGTTTAGCATATGGATAGGAAGGTAAGGCTCAGGTAGGCTAGACATCTTTGACTGGTCAGTCAAGCTGCGTAGGGAGTAAGTCTGCTGGGAAAAGTATGGTATTTTAGGCACTATCTCTACTTCCTCCTACTTTAAAAATCTGCATTATAGGATTTGCGTTTTCTGTGGCTTTACAGTAGGTCCCACTTTCGTTTTGTATCCTTGCACGCAGTGAATCACACGATGACTCACGTGTGATTCACGAGTCTTTTAATTTATTTTTTCCCCAGTGATGCTGCAATGACCCGAAAAACCAAGTGGGCACTTGTGGAGGCAGGGGTTAGGAAAATTGGCTTCTATCGGTTCTTTGTTCTCTGTTCACGGACAACTTTCTGTTGGCCTTTATAGTCAATGATAAAGAGGTGGACTATGGTTCTCGCTGTCGAGAGGTCTCGGGTTCATGTACAGTCTACGGACACTTTTGATTTTGTTGACGGTTTAAATTTTTTTCTAAAACAGACTTAGTAATTTGGCCCAACACATTAAAATAGTTGCTAGATGTAGTAAACTGTTAGTAAACGTCACAATCTGCACCACCAAACTGCAGGAAAAAAATGATACTTTATTCAGTTACAGAGAAATCTGATTCATGATTAATCCCCCCGTATAAAAATTTGTGGATTTGGGCGGGGCCGAAACCCTGATCTTCCAAGGGAAAAGGACTTGGTCAATCCCACTACGCCACAACAGGGCGCTGAAGAAAAAACTGGATTACTAATACTTAAAGAGCGTGAGTGATTGAGCCCGTGAGTATTGTGCAGGACGCGTAAAATGCCTTATATGCAAGTTAATGCAACATGTTTGCATATGATTGATACTCCTGTGCATTTTACGAATTCCTAATTAATGGTAGCTATTTGTAACTTGTGTAGTTGTAAATTTTTGTATGCTATCAATACAATATGTTATTCGATAATCCGTGTACCTTCAATTCAATTCAGTTATTCCGTTTTAAAAATAAATCAGAAAACAAATTTTCCATTCGTTTATTGTTATTATCCTTTTCTAATTCAACTTGGAAAATCAAATCCTTTTAATCCGCTGTACAATCCGTGTACCCTTCATCATTAGGAATTCTCTTTCAAAACAACAATCAGAAAATCAATTTACGTGGTTGTTTTATTGTATTTCCATTTTCAAAATTAAATTGGAAAATCAAAACATTCTTAAATGAAATATTCAACCCACAATTCTTTGCTATGAAGTGGATACAAACACTACTAAAACAACTTCCATTAATTTTGGTTTGATATGCTACCGGAAATGATGAGTGGTGTTGAGACGGAAACACACTTCAAGCTGCACTCAACTCAAATCATCTACTCGACAAACTAGCGCTGTTGTCTGAGCTCGCCCACAGGCCGGACTCCAGCGGGCAAATTGCTTACAGCACCTGGTATTCCCAGTGCGGTCTCCCATCCAAGTACTATGGGTAAAACTTTTGTGGGCGCTGCTCTTAAACAGAGTGAGCCGGCTTTCTCCATTCATTTGGATTACATAACGCACTAGGTAAGGTCTCCTCTGATAAACAACAATGTTTTTGTGAGGTCGTTCTTTAGGGTTTCACTCCATAAATCTATCATATTGTGCGTAGATCGTTCACACACGTCTTGGTCGTTTTAAATCTCGAGTGTGTAGTGCGATGTTTATGATTGTTACAATCCGTGTCTTATGTTATTTGCTGCTGCTGGTAGATCTCTTGTTTGGATCAATATTGTAAAGAAACCACTTTCTCTGCGATGTACAACAATCTGTTTTCACTGTATTCTACTGTATACAGTATTTTCTGTTTGTTTACGTTCTGGTCTTGTAGTAGTTGTTCCAGCGTAGCTACATTTATTATTAGTAATTATTGTTGATGTGTGTATATCTAAATGGATTTCACATTCTATAGTTCTGAAACCAACATTGAGGTGAAAATGAATTATATGCAGTTAGTTTTACGACAATGTATTCTTGTGTTTTTACCAGTTCTTATTTTCCTTCTATTAACTGTACTTACTGTATCCAGGCCTCTGCATGCTAGATGTCCTGATGTAAACATACAACTGTATATGTCTTCTCTAGATTATACAGGATTCATGCCTTCTTTATATGCTAAAGGTAATTATTTTATTCTGTTATTAAGCTAAAGTTATACATTAAACATACTATCTCTATCATGTATAGCTTAGATATTTTATGATCTTTTTTTGTTGTTGCAGACCAATTGGAATCAATCATTCAATAAGTTTATTTGTATTAGAGCGCCTTTCTTGCACAGGGCAACCACAAAAGCGTTCACGATCCACATCACAAATCCATCACATATAACAACAACACCAGAATCACAATTAAAACATTTAAATCACACAAAAGGATTAAAAACAATAAAAACAATAAAATCACACAAAAGAATAAAACCATTAACCACTTTCAAAGTCTACACAAGAAATTTTAAAAAAATAAATAAATAAATGACAGCAGTGCTTTACAAAGGGAGATAAAATCCTTCAGTTTGTATGCACAGGCTAATCCAGTACAGTCTTTAACCTGGATTTGAACATTGACAGAGTAGTCGCCTCCCTCACATTTTCAGGAGATTGTTCCAGATCTTAGCTTGCATAGATCTGAAGCAGCCTCCCCATGTTTGGTTCTACTCTGGGCACCAGCAGGAGGCCAGTCCTCGTGCTCCTCAGAGTCCGGGCTGGTTCATATGACTACTAACATGTCACTAATGTATTCTGGTGCAAGGCCATGGAGTGAGACTTGTACACAATCAAGAGCTGTTTTAATATCTATTCTGGAGCACAGGAAGCATGTGCAGAGACCTGAGGACCGGACTAATATTGTATTACCTTCCTGGTTCTGTCAGGACTCTTAGCTGCTGCATTTTGGATGTACTGCAGCCTGCTTCAGGGTCTGTTTGGACAGACCTGTAAGCAGGCCAATGCAGTAGTCTAGCCTGCTGGAGGACAAATGCGTGCGACATGGAATCTCCAGTCTGCCCTCGGGACTCTATATTTTGACTTTGGGCAATGTTCTTACAGATGGTAAAAAGCTGTTGATGTTATTGATTTTATGTGGCTATTGAAATTTAGGTCTGAGGCCTGTATAACCCCCAAATTTCTGACCTGTCTGAAGGAAGTAGGGAGAGAGACAGGAAGGGACAGATGACGCCCTTCTTTGTTTTCTGGGGACCAAAGACAATGATTTTCGGGTTTGACTGCATTTTGTGGAGGGAAATTATTTTGCATCCACTCAATGATCTGTTGGTACAGTGAAGGAGCAAATCAGTGGTCCTTGTTCTCCTGCAGTCAGTGAGACATGATCTGAGTGTCGTCGGAGTAATTGTGGTAGGACACTTTGTTCCTTTGTATAAACATGACTAAGGCAGCAATGTAGAGATGTTAATAGGAGAGGTCCAGGATCGAACACCTGTGGTTCTCACAGGTCTGGGCCACTTGATCTGAGACGCAGTCTCCATTTCCACAATGTACTTCCTATCCTCCACGTACGACCTAAACCAGTCTAGGGCTGTGCCTGTTCGACACCAACCCTGTCTCCAGTCTCTGCCATGAGGATCTCTGGGTCGCGGTCGAACGCGGCACCTAAGATCTAACATGACCAAAACTGTGATTTCCTGCATCCAGGTGAAGTCGAATGTCGTTTGTTACCTTACACTAGGAGCGGGTATCAGTGCATGTGGTGGGGTAATATACCAAGGACTGGAACATCTTTATCAAAAGAATTATTCATTGTTAAAATTCAGTAAGTTGTTTGGGAGGCCACTTTTTCATGAATTGTTTCCTATGAATGGCAGATTCGATATGGGCGTTAATTTTGAAGTCCGCAGGATTCCGATCTGCTTCTTTTTTTAGGAGAAGGTCTATGACTGCTGCGTTTTTGGGCCATTGGAAATGTTCCTGACGACAGAGACATGTTTTACTATTTGTGTCAGTGAGGGCTATCAAACTGCTCAGGACGGACTTCAGAATTTAGGGGCATTATATCCAGGCTACATGTGGAGGAGCCTCAGACTCATGATTATCTTTTTGACAGTTTCAGTATCCTCAGGGGCAAAGTGAGTTTAGCTCAAACAGCTCTCTGGCTGTTGCATTGTGTATACGTTGCGGTGGAAGGTGATAGTGTTTTTGATTGCCTTGTACTTGTCATCGAAAATCTGTGCGCGAAAAAACTCATTACACCTAGGATAGAGGAAAATTATAGGGTGCGGCATCTTTACAGGGGGTTCGGTATCTACCAAACTGTTGAAAACATAACACGAAATTGTTACTGCAACCTCCAATAATGTCAGAAAATTACCATTTCTCTTGTTCTTCGTTAGAACCCGGTTAAATTCAAAAAAAAACCCCCAACTCATCTTTAAAGATTTCTAATCGCCTGGAAATTGGACTTTCGCCACTTCCGTTCGGCCCTCCGGCACTTGTTGGACTTCTGGTCCCTGTGCCGAGTCTGCCGTAGTACATGGGGCCTTTTTCTTACTGGTAACTATTTTATAACGTCACCAGGAGCAATGGCGTCCAGAACATTCAGAAAACACTGGTGGTGACAGAGTTATACATTCATCAACAGTAGCGCATGGATGTTTCTCAAAATTTAGCATTCCATCATGAACAGTTCAACCTGGTTTTCATGATATGTGTCTTCTTCTAGCAATTGTAAATTCAGCTGTGGTTTGCTAGCAAAACACATGTCAAAAAATACACGAAGATGATCTGGGACAAAGCAACATCAATACATTAAAAATTTTGATACATTAACCCCCTTTGTAAATTATTAGCAGGTCAAAGAGTGTGCACCTGCTGTGGGTGGGGCCACTCATGTGCTGAATGAAACCAAAGGTCATCAAGTACAGAAGCCGGCTCCTTTGCATTTCTGTCATCAACATTATCAACATGTACATTAAAATCACTGTAAATAACTAAATTTCTAAATACTGTGCACACGGAATGAAAGGTTGTTCGTAAATGGTCAATAAAATCGCCAACATGACTGTGGTGGCCTGTACAGGAATATTGAAGACATTTTCATTCTTTCCTGGCCGCGTCACTGTGAGTTTTCACAAGGGCCCACGTGGGATTCCTGCTGCTAGGACCTTCGGGTAGGACGAGGAAGATCAGGGACGACCCGGTCCATGAGGGAGTGCGGTGGCTCATCAGAGTGAGGAGGTGATGAGGGAGCAACGCCCTCACTATGGTGCGGAGTTGAGAGGACGGTGATGCTCAGACTGCTGAGTGCTGGGGGAATACATTCGCTACTGCAGGCAGTAAGACCTGCACAGTTTGCCTGTTGTCACCATGCCCCTGCAGCACGTGAAACCCCTCCTCCTGCTCAGACTCATGTCACGCTGTCTGAGGAGCCATAGAGAAGTTGGCAGCGGATCTTGGAAAAAGCAGCAGCAGCTCCAGCAAATAAACCCCACACAAGAAATGCCTGTCTTGTGCAGCCAAAATCAAATATGAGGGGGGGGCGATGGCAGCTCATCCACGAGTTTTACCCGACGGGTCCTAACCAGGTATTTATATGCTCACCAAGGTACTATACACACCTATGCACAGGGTTTTGACCTAACTACAGGATGCCATTCCGAGACTTTATGGACACTGAGTTCTGCCAGGAGAGAGCTGGAGGCCACGCAGCAGAGAGTGACATGAGCTGGCAGGAGAGAAAGGGAGAGTGATGATTCTCTCCTCCACTGGGAGAAAGTGCTGGTTCTGCAAACTGCAGCTGAAGCAGGGACCAGTCCCACTTCATAACACAATTCCCTGGTCTGTCAGGGAAAATAATTACTGCACCTGCCTAAGTATTTTCCTGTACAAGGACCAGGGGATGGGTGACGCAGATGTGTCAGCAGTCTACTTTTTATCGACCGGGAGAGGGGAAATGTGGCGTTGTAAATAAATGAGCTCATTGCTGGTCTATTGGTGCTATTGTTTATAGTTCCTATTATTTTACCCGGTATGTTCATAATAATGTTTATAAATATATTTAATTATTATGTAAATATATACTTAATATTGTTATATCTAATTATATAATTTTATTTGGTAAGTCTGCATCTTACACGTTCGTATAGTCAGCTCTTCAGCCGTCTCCAGTCAAAGGATCATCACACAACTACTAGTTTAAGAAGATAAAGATAGCATGTTGTTGTTTTTCTTCTAAGTGTAATTCTTAATTGTAAATCTCTCTTTTTTCATCGGCTTACAATAAATATATTATAATGTCTTAACATTATTGTAGTCTGTTACTTTTTATTGATCATTTTTCAGCGGCAAACAACAGTAGTATTGAGCAAAACAATTGTATAGAAAATAGAGTTCAGTTCAGTGCCAATCAACTATATGCCCAACTATACGCGGCTGGGCCCCGCGGCCCGACTTGCCTAGCTTCCCGATGATCAGACGAGATCGGGCATTCTCAAGGTGGTTTGGCCGTAAGTCACGGTGGTATGGGAGCATGGTGCCTCCTGACCCTGCTGATGCGGTCTCTCCTCCCCCAGAATGAGCGCTCAGGCCATTATCAAAATCCCGGGTCTACAGTGTGCTGACCCTGATTTTGCGGCAGACTGACTGAAAGGAGTTGTGCAGCAAGTTGAGCAAAGTTGTGCACCCCCTCTAACCCTGATTTATGCTTTTCGGCCCTGTATTTTACAGTGCAAACTTCTGGGATTCGGCTGTTGACGGTAGTTTGTTGTCCCCTCCTCCCTCCTCCACAGGATGGCTTTTAACATGTAAATGAGAATGCTGTGGTGCTAACATAATGCGAATCAGGGTTGAGGGGGTGCACAACTGTGCTCAATGCTGCAACAACATCTTTCAGTCAGTCTGCAGCATGATCAGGTCAGCACACTGTAGACCCGGATTTGTAAAGGCTGAGCGCTCATTCTGGGGGGAGGAGAGGACGCAGAAGCAGGTAAGGAGGCACGTCTGCTCATACCCCGTGCTTACGGCCATACCCACTTGAGAATGCGCCGATCTCGTTGATCTCGGAAGCTAGGCTAAGTCGGGCCGCGGGGGGCCAGCCGACGTTTAGTGGGCATATTGTTGATTGGCACTGATCTGAAACTCTATTTTCCTATACAGATTGTTTTGGCCAAATACTACTGTTGTTTGACCTGAAATTTGATAAATAAATAGAAAAGGACTTCAATAATGTATGACATTATAATATAATTTATTGGAACAGATGAAAAAAGAGATATTACAAATTTAAGAAATTCACTTAGAAGATAAAAACAACATCATGCTTTCTTGTATCATTCTGAAACTCTAGTATTTGTGTGATGAGCCTTGTGATGTGGACGGCCTGAGAGCTGGACTATACAGAACTGTAATGCAGACTTTACAATGAAATTATATAATTAGATATAATCAATATTAAGTATATATTTACCATAAATTAAAAAAAATTATAATATTTATAAACATTTAAGGTAAAAAGACGGTATCTATATATAACTATTTACATAGACCATTAGACAGCTGACTAGTCATTTATGTAACACGCCACCTTTCCCTCTCCCGTCATAAAAGGAGGAATGCTGGAACATCTGCGTCTCCATCCCGGGTCCTTGTTACAGGGAGAAATTACTTGGCAGGGCAGTAGATGTATTTTCTGACAGACAGGGAATTGTGTATGATGTGAGGACTGGTCCCGTGCTTCAGCTGCAGTTAGCAGAACCAGCACTTTCTCCCAGATGGAGGAGGAGACTCATCACTCTTCCTTTTACTTCTCCTGCGCTCATTCATTTTCTTTTTTTTTCTTTTTGCTTGCGGGCCTCCAGCTCTCTTCTTGCAGAACTCTAGTGTCCCTAAGTCTCGGAAGTGGCATCCTGGAGTTGGGCAAAACCCTCTGTGCGATAGGAGGTTATAGACAAGGTGGAGCAGTTGAAAATATGGTAGGACCGGCTGGTAAACTCGTGGATGAGCTGCCATCGCTCATATTTGGATTGTGGCTGGCACAAGGACAGCATTTCTTTGTGTGGGGTTTATTTGCTGGAGGCTGTCTGCTGCTTTTCCAAGATCCGCTGCACAACCTTCTCTATGGCCTCCTAAGACAGCGGTGACATGAGTCTGAGAAGGAGGAGGGGGGTTCAACTGCTGCAGGGGCATGGTGACAACAGGCACTGTGCAATGTCTTACTGCCTGCTGTAGCGATGGATTCACCACGAGCACTTCAGCCTTGTATGTGGCATCACATCCTCTCACTCGACACCAGTGAGAGGGCGTTTTATTTTTTTCCCCCCTCTTCACCTCCTCCCTCTGAGGAGCACCGCACTCCCTCATGGACGGGTCGTCCCTGATCTTACCTCGCCTCCTCCGAAGGTCCGGCAGCAGGATTCACGTGGGCCTTGTGTAAAAATCACAGTGACGCGGCCAGGAAGAATGAAAATGTCTTCCTATATTCCTTGTACAGGCACCACAGTCATGTTGCGATTTTATTGACCATTTTATCTGAACTTTACTTTTTCATTCGTGTGCACAGATTATGATAGTTTAGTTATTACGGTGATTTTAAGGTACATGTTGCTAATGTTGATGAGCAGAATGCAAAGGTGCTGGCTTCTGTACTTGAGACCTTTGGTTTCATTCATCCACATGAGTGGCCCCACCACAGCAGGGGGCACATCTTGGACCTGCTAAATTACAAAGGGGGGTAATGTATCAAATGTTATTGTAGTTGATGTTGCTTTTGTCAGATCATTTCTGGTGTATTTTTTGACTTGTGTTTTGCTAGCAAACCACCAGTGAATTTACAATTGCTAGCAGAAGAACATACATGAAATCACAGGGATCTGTGCATGGGAATGCTAAATTTGAGAATACTCCCATGGATCTACTGTTGATGGAATTGTTTTTATCTGTCACACCAGTGTTCTGTATTGTTCTGGACGCCATTGCTCCTGTGACGGTTAAAATAGGTACCAGTAAGAAAAAGGCACATGGATAAGGGCTGACTCGGTCAGGGGCACAGAACGCAAGAGTGCCGGGAGGGCCGAAACGGAAGTGGCCGAAAGTCCAATGTCCAGGGCGATTATGTATTCTTTAAAGATGGAGTTGGGTGAATTTAACCGGGTTCTACGAAGAACAAGAAGAAATGTATTTTTCTTGCATTATTGGAGTTGCAGTAACAATTTTCGTGTTTTGTTGTTCAAACAGTTGGTAGATGAACGATCCCCCTGTAAAGTTGCCCTAGAATTTTTCCTCTAAATCTAGGTGTAATGAGTTCGCACAGTTTTCGATGACAATGTACAAGGATTCAAAAAACTATCACCTCCCAGACGTATAAAAAATGCAAAGCCAGAGAAGCTTTTTGGAGGCTAAACTCATTTGCACTGTGGATACTGAAACTGTCAAAAGATAATCATGAGTCTGAGCTCCTCCACATGTAGCTGGATATATTGCCCTCTAAATTTCTGGAAGTCCGTCCTGAGCAGTTGTTACCTTCACTGACACAAATAGTAAACATGTCTCTGTCGTAGGAACATTTCTATGGCCTAAAAGCAGCAGTCATAAGACCATCTCATAAAAAAAGGCAGTCTGGATCTGCGGGACTTCCTAAAATTATAGACCCATATCGAATCTGCCATTCATTGGAAAAATTCTTGGAAAAAGTGGCCTCCACATCTTACTGAATTTTTTACAATGAATAATTTCTTTTGATATGTGTTCAGTCTGTGGTTTAGGACACCACCACAGCACTGAGAACGCTCTAGTGAAGGTAACAAACGAATTCGACTTCACACTGATGCAGGTAAAGGTCCAGTTTTGGTCATGTTAGATCTTAGTGCCGCGTTCGACACTGTCGACCATGAGATCCTCATGCAGAGACTGGGAGGATGGGTTGGTGTCACTGGCCCAAAAAAAACAGACACCTAGACTGGTTTTAGTCTTACCTGGAGGAATAGGATAAGTACTTTGTGGAGATTGGAGGAATGCGGTCTCGATCATGGTGGCCCTGACCTGTGGAGTACCACTGGGGTCGATCCTGGGGACCTCTCCTATTTAATCTTACATGATGCCGTTAGGTCAGTTAATACAAAGAAACAAAGTGTCTACCATCAATTACGCCGATCGACACTCAGTCATATGTCTCACTGACTGAAGGAGAACATGGACCACTGTTTTGCTCCTTCACTGTATCCAACAGATCAGAGAGTGGATGCAAAAATAATTTCCTCCAAGCTAAATGCGACAAAACCGAATATCATTGCTTTGGTCCCCAGAAACAAAGAGTGGGCGGTCTTCTGTAAACTTCAGTCTTCTCTCCCTTCTTCCTTCAGACAAGGTCAGAAAAAATTTGGGGTAATAATGGATCTCAGACTATATTTCAATAGCCAATAAAAATCCAATAACGTCAACTGATTTTTACCATCTGAAGAACATTGCCAATGTCAGAAATATAGTGTCCAGGGGCAGACTTGGAGATCTTGTCCACGCATTGGCTCTCCAGCATGCTTAGACTACTGCAATTGGCCTGCTACGGTCTGTCCAAACAGACCTGTAAGCAGCTGCAGTACATCCAAAATGCAGCAGCTAGAGTCCTGTCAGGACCAGGAAGTATGACCATATTAGTCCGGTCCTAAGGGTCTCTGCACTGGTTCCTGTGGCTCAAAGATAGATAATTTAAAACAGCTCTGATTGTGTACAAGTCTATCCATGGCCGTGCACCAGAATACATTAGTGGACATTGTTCGGTGTCATATGAAACAGGCCCCCGGACTCTCGAGGAGCACTGGGGGTCTGGTCCTCCTGCTGTGCACAGAGTGAGAACCAACATGGGTGAGGCTGCGTTTCAGATCTATGCAGCTAATGATCTGGAACAATCTCCTGAAAATGTGAGGGAGGGCGTCTACTTATGCTCTTTGTTCAAATCCAGGTTATAGACTGTTCTGTTTGCCTGTGCAACACAACTGAAGGATTTTATCTCCATTTGTATAATGCATGCTGTCATTATTTATTTATTTTTTTAAATTTCTTGTGTAACTTGAAAGTGTTAATGGTTTTATTCTTTTGTTTGATTTTATTGTTTTTATTGTGTTTTATCTTTTGTGTGATTTACTGTTTTAATTGTGATTCTGGTGCTTTGTTTTATGTGATGATTTTGATGTGACTGTGAGCGCTTTGTGTTGCCATGTGCCTGAATAGGCGCTATACAAATAAACTTGATTGATTGATTGATTCTATTGTCTGCACAAACAAAAAAAGATCATAAATAATATCTAGCTATAGCTTGTTAGAGAAAGTTATGTTAATGTTCATATATCATTTAGCATAATACAGAATAAAATAATTACATTTTAGCATTATAAAGATGCTTGAATCCTTGTATAATATAGAGAAGAACATTACAGTTGTATGTTTACATCTGGGAATAGCAGCATGAGGCTCTGGGTACAGTAAGTACAGTTTTAGAAGGAATTATGAAATGGTTAAAACACTTTACATTGTCGTAACTAACTGCATATTATTCATTTTCAACTCATGTGTGTGAATATAGGAATTGTGAAATAACATATAGATAGTACACACATCAACAATAATTTGATAATAAATAATGAGCTAGCGCCCGGATAATACTACTACAACCAGACGTTAACAAACTGATTAACTGCTAACAGTAGAATACAGTGAATACAGATTGTTTGTACAACGCAGAGAAAGTGTTTCTTTACAATTTGATCCAACACAGAGCGATCTAGAGCAGCCAGAACAATAAAACATGGAAACGGGGTAAAACAATCAGAATCAGCGCCACTACCACACTCGCTGATTTAAACTACGAGTGTGTGGAACGATTCTACGCACTAATATGAGAGATTTATGGAGTGAACATAAAAGAACGACCACAAAACATTGTGTTTATCAGAGGAGACTTACCGAGTGCGTATGTAATCCAGAATGAATGGGAGAAGCCGGCTCTCTCTGTTTAAGAGCAGCGCTCCACAATGTTTTCCCCATAGTACTTGGATGGAGACCGACTGGGAACTACCAGGTGCTGTAAGCATTTTGCCCCTGGAGCTCGGATGGGGCGAGCTTCAACAACAGCGCGAGTAGTGTGTGTAGTTGAGTGAGTTGAGTGCAGCTTGAAGTTGTTTCCGTTCTCTCACCACTCATATTTCCGGTAGCTAGATCAAACAAAATAATGGACAGTTGTTTTAGTAGTGTTTGTTTACACTGCATAGCAAAGAAATGGGGAGAAAATTTATTTAGGAATGTTTTGATTTTACAATTTATTGTGAAAATGGAAATACAAGAAAACAACCACGTAATTTGTTTTTCTGATTTTGTTTTGAAACGGAATAACTAATGATTGAAAGGGTACACGGATTGTACACGGATTATTTAAGGATTTGATTTTCCTATTTGAATTAGAAAAGGAAAATAACAATAAAGAATGGAAAATTTGTTTTTTATGATTTTATTTTGATAACGAATATCTGATGATTGAGGGTACACGGATTATTCAGGGGAATACTATATTGTATTGATTAGCATTACCAAAATTAAACTACACATGTTACATATAGCTACCATTAATTGGAATTCTAAAATGCTCAGAGTAGCTGATACATATGGCAACATATCATTAACTTGCATATAAGGCATTTAAGCGTCCTGGCACATACGCACGGCTCATTCACTCAGCGCTCTTTAGTATTAGATCCAGGTTTTCTCAGCGCCTGTGTGGCGTTAGTGGGATTGGTCCAAGTCTTTCGTTGGAAGATCAGGGTTCGAGCCACGGCCAATCCTCAAATTTTATTAGGGGGGGAGTTTATGATCAGTTTACTCTGTTACTGAATAAAGTTGCATTTTTTTCTGCAGTTTGGTTGGTGCAGATTGTGAAGTTTAAACAGTTTACTACAGTCTAGCAACTATTTTAAATGTGTTGGCCTAATTACTATGTATGTTTTAGAAAAAATTTAAACCGTCAACAAAATCAAATTGTGTCGTAGACTGTACTTGAACCGAGTCCTCTAACACCAGAGTCCATCTTTATCTTGAGCTATAAAGCCAGAAAGTTGTCCGGTGAACGTGAACAAAACGAGAGAAGCCCATTTTCCTAACCCTGCTCACAAGTGCCACCTGGTGGTGTTCGGGTCATTGCAGCTTCACTGGGGAAAAAATAATATAAAAGACGCAGTGAAATCACACGTGAGTCTCGTGTGTATTCAGCGTGAGGCGACAAACGCCCCCCTAAGTGGGACCGACTGTAAGCCACAGAACGCCATCCTAATAATGGCAGATTGTTTACAAAGTAGGAAGGTGGGAGGATAGTGCTAAATACCATACTTTTCCAAGCAGACTTAATCCCTACGCAGCTTGACTGAAGTCAAATGATGTCTAGCCTTCCTGAGCCTTACCTTCCTATCCATATGCTAAACATAAAGACGACTGTTTTAAGCATTACTGATGTGGAGACCGTGTCCCGAACGAAGGAGAAACAGCAGCAGCGCGGTGGCTAGCCAGGCTACGCCCAATATTGGGATTACACACTCAAGTGTGTCAAACACCAGAACAAACAACTAACCATGGCCAAAATTGTTCGCTAAGAGGCAACAAGTGTTTTAAGTCTGGCCTTGAATGTGGAGGACCGTATATGCTTCATTATTCCACAGTAAAGGGGCTTGGTAGCTAATGGCTCTGCTGCGGACAGTACTTTTTGGAGGACCTTAGGAACAACGACGTCTGGCGTTTTGTGGAGCACAGTGATCGGTTTGGGTTTGATATAGCACTAACGTGTCTTGAAGATAAGGAACGAGCCAGGCAAATCTGGCTTTGTATACTAAAAGAAGATTTCCGTGTCACTTTTAGGAAGGATATTCTTGATTTTAGCGATGTTCCGCAAGTGGAAAAAAGCTGTTTTAGTTGCTTGGCTTATATATGCCTTGAAGGAGTGTGCACATCGAATTCCTACTCCAGAATAAGGCGATGATTTGTGATTCAATTGACAAAGTGATACGACCGATAGATAGGATTTAAACCAGCAGGGCTGTTCCTCTGAGACCCTTTATCACTTCGAGCCTCCGCAGTAGATTTCTGTGGTCTATTGTGTTAAAGGAGCACTGGGGTCCAGTAGGACCCAACACTGACACTTGTACACTATTAGCAGTAGTAGTATGTCATTTTTTTACTTTGACTAGTGCCGTTTCAGGCTTTGATGAGCTATGAATCCCAATTGATAGGTTTCAAACATATTATTTCCTGTCGGTGGAAGCAAAGCTGTTTGGCTCTAAGATTTTCCAGGATTTTGTTTTCTCAGAACGGGGTTTGATCTACCGCGGTTTAAAAGCTTGTGGGTCATAAGCCACTTTGTTATAGATGTGTTTATCTATGTTTAAGATAGGCCTCTTGTGTCAAAGGAGTGTGTCTTGGAAGAGCCAAGCTCTTTATATGAAAATTAGGGGCGACGGTGGTTCAGTTGGTTGAGCATTGACCTTGAGCCTGAAGGGTCTTGGGTTGGAAACCCAGGTCTCACTGACTCCCACTGTTGTCTGCTGTCGTTGCTGTCCTTGACAAGAAACTTAACCTTATGGCCTGAAGGCACAGTGGGCGGCTGTGGCTGAATAGTGGCAAACTGCAGGTTGTGTCCTAGGGGCAAGACACTTTCACCTCATTGCTAGAATGAGTCTAGTGTGTGTGTGAATGGCCGGTGGTGGTCGGAGGGGCCATGGGCACTATGGTTTGCTCGTTCTGTCAGTGTGCCCCAGGGCAGCCTGTGGCTACAGTAAGCGTTTATCACTACTGTGTATGAAGTGAATGAATTAATGCGCCCCGCGAAAATTCAATTTGGTAGACGTTAACCAAATTGTACCCCCTCCAGGGCCGGTTCAAGCCCAGCCTATCGCTCAACAGACGCCCCCCTCCCTATCACCGTACGATACGCCAGCCGCATAAAAACGGAGGAACTCCCACTCTCGGCTCCGAAGCCTTGCATGAATCGTCTCTGGAGGAATCGCTTTGTTACTCACGCTTACTCTGCGGGTCCTGCTGTCCTCTGTCTTGCTGCGTGTGGCCTGCTCCTCCTCCGCGTTTGCTGCACCTGCTACGGGTCTCGTGCTGTGGTTCGTGGGTCTATTGCCGCTCTCTCCTCCTTTGCGGGCTCTTTCTGCGGGTCGCCGCTGCTCGTCTCGTGCAGGCACTGCTGCTGCATCCGGCCGGTCTGGGCCCGGTGCGGGGGGAGCCGTGCGCATCCCTGCTCCTCGGCGCCGGTACTGCATGTCCGTTTGTGTTGTCCCTTGTCTTTCTGGCGTTGGTGGGTAGTATGCGGGACGGTTTATTCCACTCGCATTGTACTGCAGGCTTCGTTTCGCCCGCGCTTTGTACTGCTGGTCTCAGTTGGGCCCGTGCTTTGGTGGGCAAGCTTCAGTGTTTTAAAATAAAAAAAAGCCCCTCGCATTTGTTCTGCAGGCTCTCTTACAAGCTCAGTTTAAATCCTTCACTCTGACGCAAGCTTTCCTCCACATTGACAGCAGACCTCAGTTTAATCCCGCACATTGGACTGCGGCTCAGTTTTAATCCCTCACTTTGCCTGCAGGTCCTTTAAATCCCTCTCTGGACTGCGAGCTCTGTATTATATCCCTCTCTGGGACTGCAAGCCCCGTTTAATCCCTCTGGACTGCGGCTCCCAAATGAATCCCTACTCATGACTGCGAGCTCCAGGTTAATCCGCACGGAACTGCTTATATCTGAGAACTGCTTATATCTGGAGATGTTTTACCATACCTGGAACTGCTTCATGCGGAACTGCTGATATATGGAACTGCGTATATATGCGTAACTGCTATATATGAAATGCTATATATGGAACTGCTTATATATGGAAATGCTTATATATGGAACGGCTTGAATACGGACTGCCTATATGAACTGCTCTATTGGATTGCATTATATGGTACAGCTGTAATCTGGAACGCTTATATAAAAAATAAATAAACATAATTATATTATATAAATATATTTATTTATTTTTATATATAAGCGTTCCAGATTAAGCAGTTACCTTATATGCCAATTCCTATATGAGCAGGTCCATATAAGCAGTTCCGTATACAAGCCGTTCCATATATTAAGCAGTTCCATGATTAAGCAGTTCAATATATAGCAGTTTCATATATAGCAGTTCCATAGTATAGCAGTTCACAAATATATGCAGTTACCGCATGAAGCAGTTCCAGGTACGGTATAACAGCTCCAGATAGTAAGCACAGTTCCAGATATAAGCGTTCCTGTTGCGGGTTTAACCTGGGAGCTCGCAGTCCAATGGAGGGATTCATTTGGGAGCCGCAGTCCAGAGTCCAGAGTGATTTTTTAACACGGGGCTTGCAGTCCAAGAGTGATTTATTTAAACAGAGCTCGCAAGTCCACGGAGAGGGATTTAAAGAGAGCCTGCAGGCCAAAGTGAGGGATTAAACTGAGCACGCAGTCCAATGTGAGTGGGATTAACTGAGGTCTTGCAGTTCCAATGTGAGGTAATAGCTTGCAGTCAGAGTGAGGATTTAACGGTAGCTTGGGTTAAGAGCGCCTGCAGAAACAATGCGAGGGCTTTAAACTGGGAAGATATTTGCCACCTATGCACGGGCCAACTGAGCCTGCAGTACAAAGCGCGGGGGCGAAACTGAGCCTGCAGTACAATGCACGGGAGGGGATTAATAAACCGTCCCCATACTTACCACAACGCCAGAAGACAAAGGGACAACACAACGGGGACCAACGCCGTACCGGCCGAGGAGGCAGGGCATGCGCACGGGCTCCCACCGCACCGGGCAGTCCGGCCGTATGCAGCAGACAGGGCCGCGACGAGTCGGAGCAGGCGGCGAATCCTCGCAGAAAGAGGCCCGCAAAGGAGGAGAGCTGGCAAAGAACCCGGCCCACAAGCACGAGACCCGTAGCAGGTGCGCACGCGGAGGAGGTGCAGGCAACGCAGCACAAGACAGAGGGTCAGCAGGTGCTGACCGAAGGACGTTAGCGTGAGTAGACAAAGCGATTCCCGCAGAACGATTCATGCAAGGCTTCGGAGGTACGGAGAGAGTGGGAGTTCCTCCGTTTTTTTGCGGCTGGCAGTCCTGGATAGTCGGTACGGTGATTGGAATGGGGGCGTCCTGTTGAGCGATAGGCTGGGACATGTGAAACCGGCTGGAGGGGGGGTAATTTTTGCAGTTAACGTCTTCCCAAATTGAGATTTTCGCGGGCTGGCATTATTCATTCACTTCATACACAGTGTGATAAAACGCTTACTGTAGCCAACAGCTGCCCTTGGGGGCACCACTGACAGAAGCGATGGCACCAGTTGTGCCATTGGCCCTCCGACCCACCACCAACCATTCACCACACTCACTAGGACTCATTTCTTAGGCAATGGAGGTGAAAGTGTCTTGCACTAGGATCACAACGGCAGTTTGCCACTTTTACAGCCCACAGCCGCCCCACTGTGGCATCTGGGCCATCGGTTAAGTGTCTTGCAAGGACACAACGACCGCAGTCATCAGTGGAGTCAGTGTGAGTCTGGGTTCCAACCACGACCTTCAGGCTCAAGGTCATGCTCTACCAACTGAACCTCCGTCGCCTAATGTGTCTTTTAAAAGAGCTGGGCTCTTCCAGACACAGCTCCGTTGACACAGAGGGCCTTTCGTAAAAATAATAAAACCACATCTATTACAATGTGGCTAGTCTGTCCACAAAGCTTTTAAACCGCATGGGGTAATCAAACCCTTCTGAAGAAAAACAAAAATCTGGAAAATCTTAGAGCCAAACAGTTTGCTTCCACCGTCAGGAAAATAATATGTTTGAAACTTTCAATTGGGATTCGTGCTCATTCTTAGAACTGTGTATCGGCATTGGCAAAGTAAAAAAGGACTTATCTACTATGCTGCTAATAGTGGACAAGTGTCAGTGTTGGTCTACTGGACCCCAGTTGCTCCATTTAACACAATAGACCAACCAGAACTTATATGCAGGAGGCTAGTATGTGATACTAGGTTTCTCAGATGATACAGCCCTTGGTGGTTTTAAAATCTATCTATCGGATCGGTATCACCTTCTTTGTCAATTTGAATCACCAAATCATAGCCTTATTTGGGAGTGGAATTCGTATTTGTGCACACTCCTCTCAAGGCTTAGATAAGCCAAGCAAACTAAAAACAGCTTTTTTCCACTGCGGAACATCGTAAAATCAAGAATATCATTCCTAAAAGTGTCACGGAAATCCTTCCTTTTAGTTTACAAAGCATGATTGGCTGGCCTCGTTCTTATCTTCAAGACACGTTTTGTGCTATATCAAACCAAACGAGCACGGTGCTCACAAAACGCTGACGTATGTTGGTTCCTAAGGTCTCAAAAAGATACTGTCAGCAGCGAGCATTAGTACCAAGCCCCTTTACTGTGAATAAGGAAGCAGATACGGTCTCCACAGTCAAGGCCAGACTTAAAACACTCTTTTGCCTCTTTAGCTAACAATTTTGCCTTATGGTTAGGTTGTTTGTTGGTTTGGTTTACCACACTTGGTGTGTAATCACAATATTTGGTGCTGTTAGCCTGGGCTAGCCTAGCCGCGGCTGCTGCCTGTTTCTCCTTCGTTCGGACACGGTCTCCCACATTCAAGGTATGGCTTAATAAACAGTCGTCTTTGTTTAGCATTAGGGGTTAGGAAGGTAGGCTCAGGGAAGGCTAGGACTTCTAGGACTTGTCAGTCAAGCTTGCGGAGGAGTAAGGCTGCTGGGGTAAGCGTATGGTTAGTATGTTGCACTATCCTCGTCCTCCTTCCTACTTTAAACAATCTGCATTATGAGGATTTGCGTTCTGTGGCTCTACAGTAGGTCCACTTCGTTTTGTCGCCTTTCACGCGTGAATCACACGAGACTCACGTGTGATTCACGCTGTCTTTTATTTATTTTTTCACAGTGATGCGGCTATTGACCCGAACAACCACCAGGGTGGGCACTTGTGAGCAGGGTTAGGAAAAATTGGTTTATCACTCGGTCTTTGTTCTCTGGTCAACGGACAACTTTCTGTGGCTTTATAGCTCACTGATTAGAGGTGGACTCTGGTGTTGAGAGGATCGGTTTCATGTACAGTCTACGACACTTTGGATTTGTTGACGTTTTAATTTTTCTTAAAACATAACTTAGTAATTAGGCCAACCACATTTAAAATAGTTGCTAGACTGTAGTAAAATGTTGTAAACTTCACATCTGGCACAACCAAACTGCAGGAAAAAATTGCAACTTTATTCAGTAACAGAGTATCTGATTCATATACTCCCCCCGCTAATAAAAATTTGAGGATGGGCCGGGGCTTCCGAACCTTGATTTCCAAGCGAAAGACTTGGACATCCACTTTACGCCACACAGGCGCTGGAGAAAAACACTGGATCTAATACTAAGAGCGCTGAGTGAATGAGCCCGTGGCGTATGTGCAGGACGCTTAAATGCCGTATATGCAAGTTATTGCAATGTTTGCCTTATGATCTGCTATCCTGTGCATTTTAGAATTCTAATTATGGTAGATATATGTAACATGTGTAGTTTAATTTTTGTAATGCTAATCAATAAAATATAGTATGCTGAATAATCCGTGTACCTTCAATATAGTATTTCCGTTTCAAAATAAAATCTAGAAAAACAAATTTTCCCATTCGTTTTTATTGTTATTTTCCTTTTCTAATTCAAATTGGAAAATCATTCCTTTATAATCCGTGTACAATCCGGTGTACCTTCTCAATCTTAGTTATTCCGTTTCAAAACAAAATCAGAAAAACAAAATTACGTAGGTTGTTTTATTGTATTTCCATTTTCAAAATTAAATTGGAAAATCAAAACATTCTAATTGAAATATTCACCATTTCTTTGCTATGCAGTGGAAACACACATCTACATAAAAAACAAACTTCCATTATTTTGTTTGATATGCTACCGGAAGGAAATGATGAGTGGTGAGAGACGGGGGAAACAACTTCAAGCTTGCACTCAACTCAACTCAACTACACGACAACAACTCGCGCTGTTGTGAGCTCGCCCCCAGGGCCCCGAGCTCCAGGGGCAAAATGCTTAACAGCACCTGGTATTCCCAGGCGGTCTCCCTTCCCAAGTTACTATGGGGGAAGAAAACTTTGTGGGCGCTGCTCTTAAACCGAGAAGATGCGGCTTTCGCATTAATTCTGGATTACTTACGCACTCGGTAAGTCTCCTCTGTATAAACACATTGTTTTTGTGGTCGTTCTTTATGTTTCACGTCCTTAAATCTCTCATATTGTGCGTAGATCGTTCACCACAACGGCTGTAGTTTAAATCTCGGGTGTGTAGTGCGCTGTTTATGATTGTTTACTCCGTGTCATTATGTTATTTGCTGCTGCTCGTAGATCTATTGTTTGGATCAATAGTGCTAAAGAAAATCAAAAAATTTCTCTGGCGTTGTACAACATCTGTATTCCTGTATTCTACTGTATACAGTAATTCAGTTTGTTTACGTACTGGTTGTAGTGTATTTCCAGGCTAGCTAATTTTTATTAGCGAATTATTGTTGAGGTGTCGAGTAAAATCTATATTGTGATTTCACATTTCTATTGTTCAGCAACAATTGAGTTGATAATGAATTATATGCAGTTTAGTTTACGACATTGTATTGTGTAATGTTTTACCAGTTCATATTTTCCTTCTTACTGTACTTACTGGATCCCTGAGCCTCTTGCTGCTAATGTCCAGATGTAAACATACAACTGTATTTTGTCTTCTTAGATTATACAGGATTCATGCTGTCTTTATATATGCTAAATGTAATGATTTTATTCTGTATTATGTTTTTTTTAGCTAAAAAAATAAAATAACAAAAAAGATATATACATTATACTTACTTCTCTATCATGCTATAGCTAGATTGTTTTATGATCTTTTTTGTTGTTGCAGACAATATGAATCAATCAATCAATCAAAAGTTTATTTGTAGAGCGCCTTTCATGCACAGGGCAACAACAAAGCGCTTCACAGTCCACAATCACAGAATCATCACATAAAACAAACACCAGTATCACAATTAAACATTTAAAATCACACAAAAGTTTAAACACAATTAAAAACAATAAAATCACACAAAAGAATAAAACCCATTAAAAACACTTTCAAAGTTAACCAGAAATTAAAAAAATAATAAATAAATGACAGCAGTGCATTACAATGGAGATAAAATTCCTTCAGTTGTATGCACAGGCAACTGAACAGTCTTTTACTGGATTTGAACATTTGACAGAGTAGACGCCCTCCCACCTCACATTTTCAGGGAGATTGTTCCAGATCTTAGTGCATTGATTGAAACGGCAGCCTCCCCATGTTTGGTTCTCTCTCTGGGGCACCGCAGAGGCCAGTCCCTGTGCTCTCAGAGTCCGGGCTGGTTCATATGACGACCAACATGTCCACTAATGTTTTCTGGTGCAAGGCCATGAGAGTCTTGTACACAAGCAGAGATGTTTTTAATTTCTTATTCTTTTGGCAAGGTAGCCAGTGCAGAGACTGCAGGACCGGGATTAATTATGGTCATAATTCTGGTTCCGGTCAGGACTCTAGGCTGCTGCATTTTGGATTTACTGCAGCATGCTGCTTTTTACTGGGTCTGTTTGGACAGACCTGTATGCAGGCCTTTGCAGTAGTCTCGCCTGCTGGAGACAATTGCGTGGACAAGAATCTCCAAGTTTCTGCCCTGGTCATATTTTTCTGACTTTGGCAATGTTCTTCAGATGGTAAAAAGCTGGTTGTTGTTATTGATTTTAATGTGGCTATTGAAATATTAGGTCTGTGTCGTATTAGCCCCCCAAAATCTGACCTTGTCTGAAGGAAGGTAGGGCAGGAGAGAATGAAGTTTGACAGATGACGCCCTCTCTTTGTTTTCTGGGGACCAAAGACCAAATGATACGGTTTTGTCTGGCATTTTAGTGGAGGAAATTATTTTTGCATCCACTCCACTGATCGTTGGATACAGTTGAAGGAGCTAATCCTGTGGTCCATGTACTCCTGCAGTCATTGAGACATAGATCTGAGTGTCGTCGGGCGTAATCTGTGGTAGGACACCTTTGTTTTTTGTATAACTGACCTAACGGCAGGCATGTAGAGTTTAATTAGGAGAGGTCCAGGATTCGACCCCTGTGGTACTCCTCAGGTCAGGGCCACATGTCTCGAGGACGCACAGTCTCCAATCCTCACAAAGTACTTTCCGATCCTCCAGGTAAGACCTAATACCCAGTCTAGGCTGTGCCAGTGACACCACCCAGTCCTCAGTCTCTGCATGAGGATCTCATGGTCGCACAGTGTCGAACGCGGCTCTAAGTTCTAACAATGACCAAAACTTGTGACTTTACCCATGCATCAGTGTGAAGCGAATGTCGTTTGTTACCTTCCACTAGAGCGGGTCTCAGTGCTGTGTGGGGTCTAACCCAGTACTGGAAACATATCAAATGAATTATTCATTGGTGTAAAAATTCAGTAAGTTGTTGGGAGGGCCACTTTTTCAAGAATTTTTACAATGAATGGCAGATTCCATATTCGATTTGGGCGATAATTTTGAAGTCCCGCAGGATCCAGACTGCTCTTTTTTAGGGAGGTCTTATGACTGATGTTTTGGGGGGCTTTTGGAAATGTCTGACGACAGTGACATGTTTACTATTTGTGTCAGTGAGGTAACAAATGCTCAGGACGGACTTCAGAAAATTTAGAGGGCAAATATATCCAGGGATTTCATGGGGAGGAGCTCTGACTCATGATTATCTTTTTGACAGTGTCAGTATCCACAGGGCATAGTGAGTTGCTCAAAAAGCTTCTCTTGCTGTTGCATTGTTTATACGTGTGTGGAGGTGTTGTGTTTTTGTACTTGGATCTTTGTAATCGAAAAAACTGTGCGAACTCATTACACCTAGATATAGAGGAAATTTCAGGGGCAACTTTACAGGGGGGTTCGTTTATCTACCCAACTGTTGAAAAAATAACTCGAAAATTGTTACTGGCAAACCTCCAATAATGTCAGAAAAATACCATTTCTATTGTTCTTCGTAGATACCGGTTAAATTCACCCAATCTCATCTTTAAAGATTTCATAATCGGCCTGGCAAATTGGACTTTCGCCAATCTTCCGTTCGGCCCTCGGCACTCTTGCTTCTGTGCCCTGACCGAGTCTGCTTAGTCCATGGGGCCTTTTTATTACTGGTTAAACTATTTTAACCGTCACAGGAGCATGTGCGTCCAGAACATTCAGGAACACTGGTGGTGACAGAGTTATCAATTCAACAAACAGTAGCGAGCTGGAGTTTTTCTCAAAATACGGCATTTCCATGGAACTGTTCACCTGTGTTTTCATGGTATGTGTCATCTTCTAGCATTGTAAATTCAGCTGGTGGTTTGCTAGCTAAACACATGTCAAAAAATACCACAGAATATGTTTCTGACAAAGCCAACATACAAATACATTAACATTTGTTTACTTAAATCCCCCTTTGTAATAGCAGGTCAAGAAGTGTGCCTGCTTGTGCGGTGGGTCCACTCTATGTGCGAATGAAACCAAAGTCTCAGTACATGAAGCCAGCTCCTTTGCATTGTCTGTTAATCTTCATTATCAAATGTACATTAAAATCACTGTAATACTAAAAACTATCAAAAATCTGTGCACACGATGAAAGTGTTCAGTAAAATGGTCAAATAAAATCGCAACATGACTGTGGTGGCTGTTCAGGAATATATGAAGACATTTTCATCTTTCCTGGCCGAGTCAACTCTGTGATTTGTCACATGGGACCTCGGTGGATTCCTGCTGCAGGACCCTTCGGAGGGAGGCGGCGAGGAAGATCAGGGAACGACCCCGTCCATGAGGTGAGTGCGGTGCCCCTCTCAGAGGGTGGAGGTGATGAGGGGAGAAACGCCCTCAATTGGTGCGAGTGAGAGGGAGGTGATTGCCTCTGACAAGGCTGAAGTGGCTGGGGAAATACATCGCTCACAGCAGGCAGTAAGACTGCACAGTGACTGTTGTCACCATGCCCCCGCAGCAGGTGAACCCCCTCCTCCTGCTCAGACTCATGTCACCGCTGTCTGGGATGGCCATAGAGAAGGTTGTGCAGGCGGATCTTTGGAAAAGAGCAGCAGCCTCAAGAAATATAAACCCCACACAAAGAAATGCTTGTCTTGTGGCCTCAGCCAAAATCAAATATTGAGGGCGTAGCTGCTCCATCCACGAGTTTGTACCCGCGGGTCTACCAGGTATTTCTACTGCTCCTCCAAGGTCTATAACACCTATCGACACAGAGGGTTTGACCATCTCCAGGATGCCATTCCGAGACTTTATGGAACTGAGTTCTGCCCCAGAGAGAGCTGGAGGCACGCAGCAGAGAGTGAGATGAGCGCAGGAGAGAAAGGAACGAGTGATGAGTCTTCCTCCTCACAGGGAGAAAAGTGCGGTTCTGCAAACTGCAGCTGAAGCATTGGGGACCAGTCCTCACATTAATACACAAATTCCCTGGTCATGTTCAGGGAAAGTACTTCTACTGCCCTGCCAAAGTATTCTCCCTGTACAAGGGCACCAGGGGATGGAGACGCAGATGTCAGCAGTCTCCATTTATGACAGGGAGAGGAAAATGGTTGGCCGTGTAAATAAATGAGCTATCTGCTGTCTATTGGTTGCTATTTTATTATGAGTTACTGATATTTTACTGTATGTTCATAAATGTTATAAATATTTTATTATTATGTATATATATACTTAATATTGATTAAATCTAATTATATATTTCATTGTAAAGTCTGCATCTTCAGTTCTGTTTAGTCAGCTCTCAGCCGTTCACGTCACAGGGCCTAACACACAAATACTTGTTTAGAAGTTAAAAGTAGCATGTTGTTGTTTTTCTTCTATGTGTAATTCTTAATTTTGTAAATTCTCTTTTTTCATACTCGTTCACAATATATATATTATAAATGTCATAACATTATTGAAGTCTTTCTTTTTATTGATCATATTTCAGGGCAAACAACAGTATATTTGACTAACATTCTGTATAGAAAATAGAGTTTCAGTTCAGTGCCAATCACAATATGCCCACTATACGCAGGCTGGCCCCGCGGCCCGACATTGCTAGATTCCGGAGATCAGACGAGATCGGGCTTTCTCAAAGGTGGTAAGGCAGTCTAAAGAATCCGGGGGTTATGGAGCTGCGTGGCCTCATGACCCTGCGTGCTGTCGGCCTCTCATGCCCCCAGAATGAGCGCTCAGGCCTTTACAAAAAATACCGGGATCTTACAGTGTGCTGTCCTGATCATGCTGCAGACTTGACTGAAACGAGTTGTGCTGCATTGAGCAAAGTTGTGCACCCCCTCAACCCTGATTAGCTTTTCGGCCTGTATATTACAGTGAAACTTCTGGGATGTCGGCTGTTGGACGGTAGTTTGTTGTCCTCCTCCCTCCTCCACAGGGAGGCTTTAACATGTAAATGCAGGAGGCTGTGAGCTATACAATGCTAATCAGGGTTGTGGGGGGCACACTTTGCTCCCATGCTGCACAAACTCCTATCGTCAGTATGCAGCAAGTTCAGGTCAGCCACTGTAGACCGGATTTTGTAAAGGCCTGAGCGCTCATTCTGGGGGAGGAGAGGGACCGCTAGCAGCAGGGTCCAGGAGCACGCTGCTCCATACCCGTGCTTACGGCCTTACACACCTTGAGAATGCCGATCTCGTCTGATCTCGGAAGCTAGTGCAAGGTCGGGCGCGGGGGCCTGCCGCGTATAGTGGGCTTATTGTGATTGGCACTGAACTGAAACTCTATTTTCTACCTACAGATTGTTTTGTCAAATACTTACTGTTGTATGCCTGAAAATATGATCAAATAAAAAGAAAGGACTTCAATATTGTATGACATTTTAATATAATTTTATTGTGAACAGATGAAAAAAAGAGATATTTTCAAATTTAGAAATACCACTTAGAGAAAAAAAAAAAAAAAAAAAAAAAAAAAAACAAACAACATGCTTTCCTTTATCTTCTTAAAACTTAGCTTTTGATGTGTGAGCCTTGTGACTGGTGACGCTGAGAGCTGACTATACAGAACTGTAGAGGCAGACTTTACAATGAAATTTATATAATTCTAGATATAATCAATATTATAGGATATAGTTTAATAATAATTAATATTATAATACATTTATGAAATAGGACTGCTTTATATAGTAACTATATACAATGCCACAATAGACAGCAGGATAGCTCATTTCTTTTACACGCCACCTTTCCCTCTCCCGGTCAGAAAAAGGAGACTGCTGGAACATCTGCGTCCATCCCTGGTCCTTGGACAGTGGGAGAATACATTGGCAGGGCAGTAGATGATTTTCCTGACAGACCAGGGAATTGTGTATGAATGTGCAGGACTGGTCCCTGCTTCAGGCTGCAGTTGCAGAACCAGCACTTTTCTCCAGTGGAGGAGGAGACTCATCACTTTCCTTTTCTTCTCCTGCCGCTCTATTCACTCTCTGCTGGTGGCCTCCAGCTCTCTCTGCAGAAACTCGTGTCCATAAAGTCTCGGTATGGCATCCTGGAGTTGGTCAAACCCTCTGTGCGATAGGTGTTATTAGACTTGGTGGAGCAGTAGAAATACTGGTAGGACCCGGCTGGTAAAACCTCGTGGATGGTGCTGCCATCGCCCTCATATTTGGATTTTGGCTGGCCGACAAGAAGGCATTTCTTTGTGTGGGGTTTATTTGCTGGAGGCAGCTGCTGCTTTTCCATGATCCGCTGCACAACCTTCTCTATGGCCTCCTCAGACAGCGGTGACATGAGTGTGAGCAGGAGGAGGGGCGTTCACGCGGCAGGGGGCATGGGTTGACAACAGGCACTGTGCAGGTTTACTGCCTGCTGTGAGCGATGTATTCCCCCAGCACTTCAGCACGTGTCTGAGGCATCACCTCCTCTCCACTCGCACCAGAGTAGGGCGTTCTCCTCATCAATCCTCCCGTGAGGAGCACCGCACTCCCTATTGGACGGGTCGTCCCTGATCTTCCTCGCCTCTCGAAGGGTCCTGCAGCAGGAATCCCGTGGGCTTGTGAAAAATCACAGTGACGCGGGCCAGGGAAAGAATGAAAATGTCTTCATATATTCCTGTACACGGCCACCACAGTCCTGTTGCGATTTTATTGGATCCATTTTAATGTACTACTTTCATGCGTGTGCACAGGATTTGATTGTTTTAGTTTTACATGTGATTTTAATTGTACATGTTGATAATGTTGATGACAGAAATGCAAGGAAGCTGCTTATGTACTTGAAGACCTTTTGGTTTCATTCAGCACATGAGCTGGCCCCACCCACAGCAGGGGCACACTCTTGACCTGCTAAATACAAAGGGGGTTAATGTATCTGCAAATGTTAATGTAGTTGATGTTGCTTTTGTCAGATCATTTCTGTGTATTTTTTGACATGTGTTGTGCTAGGCAAACCACCAGCTGAATTTACAATTGCTGAAGAAGGACACTACATGAAACACAGGTGAACTGTCATGGAATGCTAAATTTTGAGAATCAACTCCATGCTCTACTGTTGATGGAATTGTATAACTCTGTCACCCACCTGTGTTCTGAAATGTTTGGACGCCATTGCTCCGGAGACGGTTAAATAGTTACCAGTAAGAAAAATGGCCCATGGACTAAGGAGATTCGGTTCAGGGCACAGAAGCAAGAGTTGCACCCGGAGGGCCGAACGGAAAGTGGCGAAAGTCCAATTTCCAGGGCGATTTGAATCTTAAAGATGAGTTGGGTGAATTTAAGGTTCTACGAAGAACAAGAGAAAATGTATTTTCTGACATTATTGGAGGTTGCAGTAACAATTTTCGTGGTATGTTTTCAACAGTTGGTAGATTATGTACCCCCTGTTATGTTGCCCCTAGAATTTTCCTCTAAAATCTAGGTGTAATGAGTTCGCACAGTTTTTCCGATGACAAAGTTCAGGATCAAAAACACTATCACCTCCCAGCACGGTATAAACATGCAACAGCCTGAGAAGATTTTTGAGATAACTCACTTTGCACTGTGGATACTGAAACTGTCAAAAGATAATATGAGTCTGAAGTCCTCACATGTAGCCTGGATTTATTGCCCTCTTAAATATCTGAAGTCCGCTGAGCAGTTTGTTACCTTCACTGACACAAATAGTATCATGTCTCTGTCGTCAGGGAAACAGTTCCTATGGCCATATAAAGCAGCAGTCATAAGACCTTCCTAAAAAGAGCAGTCTGGATCCTGCGGGACTTCAAAATTATCGCCCCATATCGAATCTGCCATTCATTGGAAAAAATCTTGAAAAAGTGGCTCCCAAAACTTACTGAAAGTTTAACAATGAATAATTCTTTTGTTATGGTTCCAGTCTGGGTTTAGACCCCACCACAGCACTGAGACCGCTTAGTGAAGGTAACAAACGACATTTCGACTTCACACTGATGCAGGTAAAGTCAACAGGTTTTGGTCTTGTTAGATCTTAGTTGCCGCGTTGTCGACACTGTCGATTCAGAGATCCTTCATGCAGAGATGGAGGGACTGGGTTGGTGTCACTGGCACAGCCTAGACTGGTTTAGGTCTTACTGGAGGATAGGATGTACTTTGTGGGAGATTGGTGACTGCGTCCTCAGACAGTGGCCCTGACCTGTGGAGTACATCAGGCGTCGATCTGGCACCTCTCCTATTTAACTCTTACATGCTGACGTTAGGTCTGTAATAAAAGAAATCTAAAGTGTCCTACACAATTACGCGAGACACTCAGATCTATGTCTCACTGACTGGCAGGAGAACTATGGAACCATGGATTTGCTCCTTCACTGTATCCAAACAGATCTTTGGTGGATGCAAAATTAATTTCCTCCAGCTAATGCAGACAAAACCGATAATCATTGTCTTTGGTTCCCAGAAAACAAAGAGAGGGCTGTATCTGTCAACTTCAGGTCTCTCTCCCTACTTCCTTCAGACAAGGTCAGAAATTGGGGGTAACGACTGGACTCAGGACCTTAAATTTCAATAGCCACATAAATCATTTAACATCAACAGCTTTGTACCATCTGAGGAAACATTGCCAAAAGTCAGATATATAGTGTCCAGGGCTGACTTGGAGATTCTTGTCCACGCATTTGTGCTCCGCTAGGCTAGACTACTGCTATGTCCTGCTTACAGGTCTGTCCAAACAGACCTGGAGCAGCTGCTAGTACATCAAAATGCAGCGATAGGAGTCCTGATCAGATCCAGGAGTATGACACCATATTACGTGCCGGTCTCAGGTCTCCTGCAGGCTCTGTGCTCAAAGAAATAGATTTTTAACAGCTTGCTTGTGTACAAGTCTCTCCATGGCCTGGCTCCAGAATACATTAGTGACATGTTGTGTTATATGAACCAGCCCGGACTCTGTGGAGCACAGGGATGGCCTCCTGCTGGTGCCCAGTGTGGAACCAAACATGGGGAGGCTGCGTTTCAGATCTATGCAGCTAAGATCTGGAACAATCTCCCTGAAAATGTGAGGAGGCGTATACTCTGTCAATGTTCAAATCCAGGTTAAAGACGTGTTCTGGTTGCCTGTGCATACAACGGAAGGGATTTTATCTCATTTGTAATTGCAATGCTGTCATTTTATTTATTTATTTTTTTAAATTTCTTGTGTAATTGAAAGTGGTAATGGTTTTATTCTTTTGTGTGCTTTTATTGTTTTTATTGTGTTTTAATCTTTTGTGTGTTTTTAATGTTTTAATTGTGATTATAGGTCTGTTTGTTTTATGTGATGATTTGTGATGGGACTGTGAATCGCTGGTGTTGCACTGTGCATGAAAGCGCTCTACTAATAAATTTGATTGATTGATTGATCATTATTGTCTTCCAACAACAAAAAGATCATAAAATACTCTAGCTATAGCATGATTAGAGGAAGTACTGCTTTAATGTATATATCTTTAGATAATAACAGAATAAAATTATTACATTTGCATTATAAAGAAGCATGAATCTGTATAATATAGAGATGACATATACAGTTGTATGTTTACTTCTGGCATTAGCAGCATGAGGCTCTGGGATACAGTTAAGATACAGGTTATTGATGGATTAATATGAACTGGTAATACACCTTATTCATTGTCGTAAACTACTGCAATATTATTCATTTTCATTCATTGTGTTGCTGGAACTATAGAAAGTGAAATACATATAGATGTACAACATCAACAATATTTAGCTACTAATTAATTTGCTAGCGCTGGATTTACATACTAAACCAGACGGACAACAAACTGGAATTACTGTATACAGTAGAATACAGTGATACAGTTTGTTTGTCACAAGCAGGTGAAGTGTTTTCTTTACAATATTGATCCAAACAGAGAGATCTTCGACGAGGCAGCAGCAAATAACATATGACACGGAGGTAAACAATCATAAAAGCGCAATCCACACTCGAGATTTTAAACTACAGACGTGTGTGAACGATCTACGCACATTTATGAGAGATTGAATTCGTTGTCTTCCCCCTTATTCGTGGTTATTTATTATGGAGTGGAAACTTAAAGAACGCCACAAAAACATTGTGTGTATCAGAGGAGGGACTTACCGAGTGCGTAGTTAATCCAGAATGAAGGAGAATAGACGGCTCTCTCTGTTTAAGAGCAGCGCCCACAAAGTTTTCCCATAGTACTTGGATGGGAGACCGCCTGGGAATACCTAGGTGCTGTATGCATTTTGCCCCTGGGTGCTCGGGCCTGGGGGCGAGCTCAACCAACAGCGACGAGTTGTGTCCGTGTAGTTGAGTTGAGTTGAGTGCAGCTTGATGTTGTTTCCGTCTTATAACACTCATCATTTCGGTAGCATATCAAACAAAATAATGGAAGTTGTTTTAGTCAGGGTTTTTTTTTTCGTTTCCACTGCATAGCAAAGAAATGGGTGACCCATATTTTCATTTAGAATGTTTTGATTTTCCTATTAATGTTTGAAAATGGAAATACAATCAAACAACCAAGTAATTTGTTTTTTGATTTTGTTTTGAAACGGAATAACTAATGATTTGAAGTGTACACGGATTGTACACGGATTATAAGGATTTGATTTTCCATTTGAATTAGAAAAGGAAAATACAATAAACGAATGAATATTTGTTTTTCTGTGGATTTTTATTGTGAAACGGAATAACTGATGATTGAAGGGTACACGGATTATTCTGAATACTATATTGTATTGATTAGCTATACAAAATTTAAACTTACATGTTACATATTAGCTTCCACTTAATTAAGAATTCTAAAATGCACAGGAGTAGCAGATCATTATGCATACATTTGCATTAACTTGCATATAAGGCATTTTAAGCGTCCTGCAATAGCACGGCTCATTCACTCAGCGCTCTTTAGTATTATCAGTGTTTTCTCCGAGCTGTGTGGCGTAGTGGGATGTCAAGTCTTTCGATTGGAAGATAGGTGCGAGCCCGGCAATCCTCAAATTTTATTAGCGGGGGGAGTTATATGAATCAGTTTACTCTGTTACTGACATTAAGGTTGCATTTTTTTCCTGCAGTTTCGGTTGGTGAGATTGTGAAGGTTTACAACAGTTTAATACAGTCTAGCAAACTTATTTTAAAATGTGTTGGCTAATTTCTAAGTTGTTATAGAAAAATTTAACGTCAACAAATCAAAGTCGTCGTAGACTGTACTTGAACCCGAGTCCTCTCACACCAGAGTCCACCTCTTAATCATTGAGCCTATAATAGCCACAGAAAGTTGTACGGGAACGTGAACATAGACCGATGTGAAGCAATTTTCCTAACCCTTGCCTCACAAGTGCCACTGGTGGTGTTCGGGTCATTGCAGCATCACTGGGGAAAAAATAAATCAAGAAGACGCTGTGAATCACACGTGAGTCTGGTGTGTTTCACGCGTGAAAGGCGTACCAAAACGAAGTGGGACCTACTGTAGCCACAGACGCAATTCCTAATAATGCAGATTGTTTAAAGTAGGTAGGTGGAGAGGATAGGGCTAAAATACATTACTTTTTCAGCTGACTTACTCCCTTCGCAGCATTGACGACAGTCAAAGTTGGTCATAGCACTTCCCTGCAGCCTTACCTTCCCTATTCATATGCTAACACTAAAGAACGACTGTTTTTAGCCTTACTTGAATGTGGAGGGGGGGGGACCAGTGTCGAACGAAGGAGAAAACAGCAGCAAGCCGGGCTTGGGCTAGCCCAGGATACAGCACCAAATTTTGTGGATTACACACCTAGTGTGTAAAACCAAAACCTGACAAACAACCTAACCATAGGCAATAATTGGTGCTACAGTGGCTAAAGAGTGTTTAGTCTGGCCTTGAATGTGGGAGCCGTATCTGCTTTCTTATTCCTCAGTTAAAGGGGCTTGGTAGCTAAATGCTTCTGCTGCTGACGTACTTTTGTTGATGTACTAGGAACCAACAGACGTCTGGCGTTTTGTGAGCACAGTGCTCGGTTTGGTTGATATAGCTCTAACGTGTTTGAAGATAAGTCGTGCCAGGCCATTCATGGCTTTGTATACTAAAAGAGGATTTCCGTGTCACTTTTAGGAGGTTATTCTTGGGGGGGATTTTGCGTTGTTCCGCAAGTGGAAAAAGTGTTTTAGTTGCTGGCGGTATATAAGCCTTGAGGAGTGGCACATCGAATTCCACTCCAGAATAAGGCGATGATTGTGATTTCAAATGACAAAGTGATACCGATCCGATAGATAGGATTAAAACCAGGCCAAGGAGCTGTTCTCTGAGACCTATATCACTTTCTAGCCTCAGCAGTTGAATTCTGGGTTGTCTATTGTGTTAAATGGTAGCACTTGGGTGTCCAGTAGGACCAACACTGACTCTTGTCCTATTAGCAGCTAGTTAGTATGTCATTTTTTACTTTGACTAGTGCGTTTCAGTTGCTATGATGAGCTCTGGGAATCCAATTGAATGGTTTTATAAAATATTATTTTCCTGAGGTGGAAGCAAAGCTGTTTGGCTCTAAGATTTTACAGGATTTTGTTTTCTTCAGAAGCGGTTTATTACCGCGGTTTTAAAAGCTTGTGGGACATCAGCCACATTGTATAGATGTGTTTATTATGTTTAAGATAGGCTCTTGTGGCCAAAGGAGTGTGTCTTGGAAGAGCCAAGCTCTTTAAAGTGACACATTAGGGGCGACGGGAGTTCAGTGGGTAGGAGCATTGCGACCCTTGAGCCTGATTAGGTCGTGGGTGGTACCCAGGTCTCCACTGACTCCCACTGATGTCCTGCTGTCGTTGTGTCCTTGGCAGTCACTTAACTAGGGCCTGATGCCACAGTGGGGCGGCTGTGCTGTAAAGTGGCAAACTGCCGTTGTGTCCTAGGGCAAGACACTTTCTCCTCCATTGACCTCGAATGAGTCTAGTGTGTGTTGAATGGTTGGTGGAGGTCTGGAGGGCCAATGGCACATACTGGTTGCCTAGCTTCTGTCAGTGTTGCCCCAGGCAGCGGTGGCTACAGTAAGCGTTATCCCACTGTGTATGAAGTGAATGAAATATGCAGCCGCGAAAATTCAAATTTGGTAGGACGTTAACCAAAATTACCACCTCCAGGCCGGTTCACATCCCCAGCCTATCGCTCAACAGCGCCCCCTTCCAATCACGTACCGAAACTACGCCAGCCGCATAAAAAAGGAGGAACTCCCACTCTCGGCCTCCGAAGCATTGCATGAAGGTTCTGAGGAATCGCTTTGTCTACTCAATGCTTTACTCCTGCGGTCCCCTGTGTCCTCTGTAGTGCTGCGTGTGGCCTGCTCTCCTCCGCGTTGCTGCACATGCTACGGGGTCTCGTGCTGTGGTCCGTGGGTCTTTGCCGCTCTCCTCCTTTCGGGCTCTTTCTGGAGGGGGGGGGGGGCGGGCCGGGAGGTGGGGGGGGGAGGGTTCGCCGCTGCTCGTCTCGTCGCGCGCTGCTGATGCATACGGCCGGTCTGGACCCGGTGCGGTGGGAGCCGTGCGCATCCTGCCTCTCGTGCCGGTACGGGTGGTCCCTTCCTTTTCCCCGTTGTGTTGTCCCTGTCGTCTGGCGTTGTGTGTAAGATATGCGCGCGGTTCTATTCCCCTAAGCATTGTACTGATGGGGCTCTGTTCGCCCGCGCTTTGTACTGCAGGATATAGTGGGCCCGTGCTTTGGTGGGCAAGCTTTCAGTTTAAGCCATCGCATTGTTCTGCAGGCTCTCTTAAACCCAAGCTCCGATTAAATCTTCACTCTGACTGCAAGCTATTCCTACAATTTTTTTTTTTTTTTTTTTTTTTAGACTGCAAGACCTCAGTTTAATCCCTCACATTGGACTGGTGCTCAGTTTAATCCTCACGTTGGCCTGCAGGCTCTCTTTAAATCCCTACTCTGGACTGCCTGAGCTCTGTTTTATTCCCTCTCTGGATTGCAAGGCCGTTTAAAGCCCTCTGGGTACTGCGGCTCCCAAATTGAATCTCTCATTGGACTGCGTGCTCCCAGGTGATTCCCGAACGGAACTGTTATATCTGGAAAATGATTATATCTGAGGACTGTTATACCGTAATGGAAACTGCTTCTATGCGAACTGCTTATATATGGAACTGCTATATAAGGAATGCTATATATGAAAACTGCTATTATGGAAACTGCTTATATATGGAACTGCTTATATATGGATCGGCTTGTATACGGAAATGCTTATATTGAACTGCTCATATTGGAATTGCTTAGGGTACTGCTTTTATCTGGAACCGCTTATATATAAAAAAATAATAAACATAAATATTAATATAAATAATTAATTTATTTATTTTTATATATAAGCGTTCAGTTATAAGCAGAAGGTACCATATATGAATCCAATATGAGCACTTTCCATATAAGCATGTTCCGTATACAAGCCTCGGGCTGTTCATATATAAGCAGTTCCATATTTAAGCATGTTCCATTATATAGAGTTTCATAGTTATAAGCAGTTCCATATATAGCAGTTACATATATATAAGCAGTTCAGCGATGAAGCAAGTTCCTAGGATACGGTCTTTATAACAGCTCCAGATATAAGCAGTTCAGAATATAAGCAGTTCCGTGCGGGTTTACCTGGGAGCTCGACAGTCCAAAGAGGGCAGGGATTCATTTGGGAAGCCGCAGTCCAGAGGGATTTAACGGGGTCTTGCAGTCCAAGAGAGGGTTTTAAAACAGAGCTCGCAGTCAGAGAGGGATTTCAAAGAGAGAATGCAGGCCAATGTGAGGGGATTAAAACATGGCACGCAGTCCATTGTGGAGGGGCATTAAACTGAGGTCTTGCCAGTCCACATGTGAGGATTTGCTGGCAGTCAGATTGAAGGATTTATCGGAGATTGGGTTAAGAGAGCCTGCAGAACAATGCGAGTGGCTTTAAACTGAGCTTGCCCACCAATGCACTGTGGCCACGAGCCTGCTGTACAAATCGCGGGGCGAACTGAGCCTTGCTGTACAATGCGGGAGGGGATTAAAACGTGCGACATACTTACCACAAGCAGAAGACAAGGGGACAACAAAAGGGACCACGCGTACCGGCACGAGGAGGGCAGGGATGCCGCTCGGCTTCCACCGCACCGGGCCATGACCGGCCGTATGCCGCGGCAGCCGCGAGAGTGGACGCAGCAGCGGCGGAAACCCGCAGAAGAGCCTGCAAAGGAGTGAGAGCGGCAATGAACCTCGGCCAACAGCACGATATCCCGTAGCAGGTGCGAGCAACGCGGAGGAGGAGCAGGCCACACGCTGCAAGACAGGAGGCAGCAGGGGAAGCAGGAGTAAGCGTGAGTAGACCAAAGCGATTCTCAAGAACGATTCATGAAAGGCTTCGGAGCCGAGCTAGTGCGGAGTTCCCTCCCGTTTTTATGCGGGCAGGCGTAGTCGGTACGGTGATTGGACATAGGGGCGTCTGTTGAGCGATAGGCTTGGGGAGATGTCGAACCGGCCTGGGAACGGGGGTAATTTTGGTTAACGTTCTACCAAAATTGAATTTTCGCGGGCTGCATTATTCATTCACTTCATACACTGTGGTGATAAAACGCTTACTGTAGCCACAGCTGCCCTGCGTCGTAGGGCACACTGGAAAGAGCGAACGGCACCTGTTATGTGCCATTGGCCCTCGACCATCACCAACCATTCACACACACACTAGACCATTCTAGGCAATGGAGGTGAAAGTGTTTGCCCTAGGACACAACGGCGTTTGCCACTTTACAGCCACAGCCGCCCCACTGTGCATCAGCCCTTAGGTTAAGGTGCTTTGCCATAGGACACAAACGACAGCAGACTCAGTGGGAGTCAGTGGAGTCCTGGGTTCCAACCCACGACTTCAGGATCAAAGGTCTATGCTCTACAAACTGAACCACGTCGCCCCTAATGTGTCTTTTATAGAGCTTGGCTCTTCCAAGACCCAGCTCCTTTGGGACACAATGAGCCTATCGCTTAAACTTAATTACACTTCTTTACAATTGTGGCACTTTGTACCACAAGCTTTTTAAACCGACGGTAATCAAACCCCTTCTGAAGAAAACAAAATCTGGAAAATCTTTGAGCAAACTGCTTGGCTCTCCATCCGGGTTTTCAGGGGAAAATAATAATTATGTTTGAAACCTTTCAATGGGATTAAGAGCTCATCTTAGCACTGTTACGGCACTAGTCAAAGTAAATAATGACATACTACTAGCTGTCAATAGTGGACAAGTGTCTGTGTTTGTCCTACTGGACCAAGTGTCATTTAACCAAATAGACTCAGAATTCTACTGCGCGAAGGCTGAATGTGTTATAGGTCTCAGAGGTAACAGGCTTGGCTGGTTTAAATCCTATTCTATCGGATCGGTATCACTTTGTCCAATTTGAATCACAAATCATCGCCTTATTCTGGGGGTGGAATTCGATGTTGCACATCCTTCAAGGCTTGATATAAGCCAAGCAACTAAAACAGCTTTTTTTCACTTGCGGAACATCGCTAAAATCAAGAATATCCTTCCTAAAAGTGACACGGAAATCCTTCTTTTAGTTTACAAAGCCTATGAATGGCCTGGCTCGTGTTCTTATCTTCAAGACACGTTAAGTGCTATATCAACCAAACCGGAGCACTGTGCTCTACAAAATCGCCAGCGTCTGTTGGTTACCTAAGTCTCAAAAAGTACTGTCTAGCAGCAGAGCATTTAGCTACCAAGCAACTGTACTGTGAATAGGAAGAGATTACGGTCTCCACATTCAAGGCCAGACGTAAAACACTCTTTTGCCCTTTAGCAACAATTTTGCCTATGGTTAGGTTGTTAGTCTGGTTTGGTTTACACACTTGGTGTTGTACAATCCACAAAATATTGGGTGCTGTAGCATGGGCTAGCCCTAGCCGCGGCTGATGCTGTTTCTCCCTTCGTGCGGACCACGTCTCCACATTCAAGGTTTAGGCTTAAAACAGTCGTCTTTAGTTTAGCATTATGGATGGAAGGTAGGCTCAGGAAGGTAGACATCTTTGACTGTCAGTCATGCTGCTAGGGTAGTAAGTCTGTGGGAAAAGTATCGGGATTTTAGCAACTATCCTCTCCTCCTTCCTACTTTAAACAATCGGATTATAGGATTTGCGTTCTGTGGCTTACAGTAGGGTCCCACTTCGTTTTGTCGCCTTTCACGCGTGAATCACACGTGACTCACGTGTGATCTCGCGTCTTTTATCTTATTGTTTTCCCCAGTGATGCGTGCAATGGACCGAACAACACCTGTGGGCCATTGTGTGCAGGGTTATGGAAAACTGGATTCTCATCGGTCTTTGTTCTCTGTTCACCGGACAACTTTCCTGTGGCTTTATAGCCTCAATGAGAAAGAGTGTGGGTCTATGTGTGACGGGACTCGGGTTTCAAGTACAGTCTACGACACTATGATTGTGTTGCGTTTAAAATTTTTTTCTAAAAACATACTTAGTAATTAGGCCAACACATTTAAAATAGTTGCTAGACTGTAGTAATGTTGTTTTAAATAACTTAAAATCTGCACCAACCAAACAGCAGGAAAAAAATGAACTTTATTCAGTAATGAGTAATCTGATTCATATACTCCCCCCGTAATATAATTTTGAGGATTGGCCGGCGGCTCAGAACCCTGATCTTCCAAGCGAAAGACTTGACAATCCCACTACGCCACACAGGGCTGGAGAAAACACTGGATCTAATACTAAGAGAACGCGGTGAATGAGCCCGTGCGTATGTGCAGGACGCTTAAATGCTTATATGGCAAGTTTATGCAAATGTTTGCCATATGAATTCTGCTACTCCTGTGCATTTTAGACTTCTGTCACTTTTAATATCTCTAAAATACTCTGATTCTAATATTATAGCTGATCTATCAAAAGGATAACATTGTATGGTACTATTTTAACTCTTATGTGGAAATATGTTTATGAAAAACAAAGGAAGGACAATTCTACTCTTTTACTACTATTTAACATCTACTAAAACGCTACAATACTCATACTTTATCATTTTCAAAGTTTTTGTCTGTCAGATGTCTGAATACTTAACATGTATATTGCATTTGTCACAGGTTCTGGTTGTAGCAATAGCATCGGCAATAGACGTTTTCATTGGCTGGTTCTTGTTCTGCAAATGGCTGTGTCCAATAGATCATCAGATGTCCAGAAGCTAGGGACAAACAAAAACAAAAGAAAGAATCATTGAGTATCTCTCTCATTTAGCACTCATCAATGTATGATTTCAAAAATATAAACATCACTCCCCAGTTTTCTCTCTCTCAGATCCTCAGGGTCCTCAGGGTGAGTCTCAGTCCTCATCAGGTCAGGTCATATTTCGAGAGATGTCATCTTGGACATCAGTAGGGTCCAAGCCATGGTTTTGGTCTCCAGATGCACATCAGGATCTCCAGATACAGTCTTTTCACTTGAAGCACATCAGGTCATTTGCGATGCACTTCTGGTCAATGGTGCAGTGTCTCAGTTCCTGTACACAGCTTGTTATGCAATAGTTACTTTCTATGGTTAAGTCACTTTGATTCTACTTTAACACAATTTCTATTCATGCTGTTGCTAATGTCTCTCAGACAAAAGCAAGTGCAATTTACTTCTCTAATTTGTGTTTTTATCAGATCTAATCCTCATCAATGTAATTACTTCACACAGTACAAAATCAAAACATAAAAAGTGTCAGGACAGAGGTCAATTAAGTCCATGACAATATAGAATTCAAATGAACATTTCTGGTCTCAAAAAATACTGATTCAACTAAAGATTCAAGTGATAGACAATTAAAAATGTGTTTACATTGGAGTAAACTTTTAAAATGCTTTTTTCATGTTCTGCTTTTTCATGTATCTATATGTAAATGTGAATGTGTGAGTGAATGTGTGTGTGTGTGTGTGTATGTGAATTTTGGGGTTGTCTCTCCAGACTCCTCGAACCACCTGTAGGTCTCAAAGGTCACACTGTGGTGATGTAAACCAACTGGACACACTTTCAACTCCCTCTAGGTCTCTACCTGACGCTCCACCCATCACGTCTCCAGATACCTCTCTTTCATGGCCCCGGTCTCACTCCCACTTACTTCTGTAGTGGGGGGAGGGGCAAGGAGGTGGCATTTCCCTTTGCTCTTTGATCTGTGACCTGTGGCTGGGTGGGCTTTGCGCTGTCCAGTGTCCAGCAGTCCAGTGACCCTGTACAGTGTGTGCTCTTGGTTCTGGAAAACAACCTTATAGTCAAATTAAAAACAACAGAGATTGTGAATGAGATTGTTTTTCTCTCTGAAGTCTAAACAATTTTGAAGCGCTCTTGGCTTTCCCAAGCGCTATGTAAATAAAGATTACTTATTCTCTTACTAATGATGACATTTGAAGACCAGAAACTCTTTCTTAATAAAAAACAAGACTCAAATCTCTTAAACCTTCAAACTTTAAAATATGTATTATGTACTTTTGTACTGTGTGTTTAATTATCTGTGCATTTATCTCAGCATATATTTTACTAATTTATAATAATTGCAGCATTTTTCAAATGAAGTCAGTATGAATTGGAGCACATTTTAGACCAGGCTCCTGTGCTGCGTGCATCTGCAGCAGGAGGAAGGTCAGGTGCATAGTCAAAACAAAAACAAAAGTCACCACTTGAATGTGAATTGGGTGAATTGGGTAGTTTAACTTAATAATATAATACTTTTACAGCCTAATTCCCTCTTTCTTTTTTAGACGAAGTCTACAATCATTAATCACTTTTAACAGATTCTAATTTAAATGTTTGAAAAACGGCTTTTGTAACTAAAATAAAAAATACATGAAAAAATTCTCACAAACAGCTATGAAATATATCAGAGATACAATAATGGACTCACAAAATAAGCAGCAGATTTAAAAAGAAAAGCCAAGCTTTTTGTACTAATCTTTGGGTTTCAAAAAACATATAATATTCAAAACTTACTCACTAATGGTGTTTAAAAACGTTTAACTGTGTCTAACACAATGTTCAAATGGCAAATTTAGCAAATTTAACGGAATAACTACTATGAAAAGCCAAAAGTCCTAAAGCAGTAGCTTTGCTTCAGATTCACAGCCAGAGCAGCGAAGGAGGGGGCCGTTTCCCTGACAACGGCAGCAGATAGAGCGACGCACACACACAGGCAAAAAGATACAGAAGAATAACTTTCAAGATTACTTTGTTAAGCGAATATAACTAATGTTGTTCTTTATACTTTTGTCATCCAAATCTAGAAATGGCCACTTTCCACACTAGTAACAAAAGGCACTCTTGTCTTTAACGTTTACGCTTCTATTTTATCGAGGTAGCAAACTAATTTAAACTTAAAATCTCTTTCTAAAAAACAAAAACAACTGTTGGATACAGCCCTCTCATAGCTCAACTGTAGATAAAACTCGGCAAAAAATGTAAATAACTCACGAAAGCTCTCATAGCTCAACTTTAGATAAAACTCTGCATTCTCCGGTGAACTCTGTTCACTCCAAAAAAACAAAAACTCCCTTTTTCTGTATGTAATTTAAACCGTGATCACTGAAATATTGTTGCTTCTTTACTTTTGTCATTTATCAGCCTGAAATTCGTCAATTTCAAAGCTTTTGTAACAAAGGCCTCTTAACACGTTTCCCTTTTTATAATTACTTTTAATTTTTACACCATGGTTTCACTTATGGATCCTCACTTATATGGCCTTTACACTTTTCTATGGATCCTATTCCACTTTAATGGACAACCCGAGGCTTTCACTTTATGGATCCTCACTTTCTGGCCAACACTTTTCACTTATGGATCCTTCACTCACTTTATGGCCTTTTCACTTATGGATCCTATACACTTTATGGCCAACACTTTATGGATCCTCACTTATTTGAAAATACAATTAGAGAGTTTGACAGACCTCAAAAACAGACCAAAATTTAGCTAGTATCCAATTATGCAGACTTTACATTTAAAAAGGTGTCTGCTTACCTTATTCTTGTCAAACAGGTGCGTGCACGGACTGTCCGAGAGGTCTGCCAACCTCTTTTCCGCGTCGGAATATTCAATTTAAAAAAACAAAAGTGACAGAAGCGACAAGAAGCATCCAGGAACAGCTCTTCCAGCCTGCTGGAATCTCCGCTCCCAGACACAGCATGCCGGTCTCTCACGCCGAGGAAAAGAAACAAAGCAAACTCCCCCAAAACAATCCAGAGAATGGCACACACTGAGCCGCGCATTCTCCACCAAATCTGTTAGGATTTAGCAGACAGAGACGGATCGTGGTGTGCCAAACTCTGGAAGTTTATTTAAGTTTCTCTCAAGTTCCACTGGTTTACTCTGTTTCTTTCTCTCAGACAGAATAAAGGCAGTACACAGTTTATATAGTCATTGTCACGTCACACATCGAAAGACATACGTGTCACAAAGAGACAGTCACATCATAGTCATAACATGGAGTCCTTGTAGAGTCCTTGTACAGTCCTGCACGTAGGCCATATTGCTATCTAATACTAATAGATGGTGTTTGGTCGGAGACTTTGATGGTGCAGTGTGTTCGGAGTCTCGCTTCCGTCATCACCGCGTGGAGAGAATAACGGCTTATTAACCGAGCACGAGGTCTGTACAGAGAAATTTCAGACCACTGCCTTTTTGTACAGGCCGAGCCGTGGCGAGGTCTGTGCAAAAAGACCAAGGTTGTGCAAACAAGGTTGATGTTCAAGGTTCATGTTTTTACCGTTCTGGTCTGTAACGAAGTTGTCAATCTCTTCTTGACTGTTACGAGTTCCTCTGGCTCCTCTGGCTCTTCCAACTCGTCCGGATAATGGAATTCACTGAGAATGCTCGCAGTCGTCGCTCATTATTTCTGTTTTACCGAGGAAAGATCTGATACACGCTGCGGACCGATTGTCATGGTAACGGTCCGAGATGGGAAAATATCAGACCGCAAATCAGCCAATCAGAGCGCACGAACGATCTAAGTCATATAAAAATGAAACAATATCTAAACTCGGAACATTGTAAAGTGCTTGGGGTGACCTTGATCTGTAAAAATGCGGTATATAAATAAAAATAACTTACTAAATGAAAGTAAAATCTGCACACCAGTCCATGTTTTCTTCCCATGTAATCGAGAAGCCTTCACACACTCCATCGTGAGCAGGTGTGGTGCAGGATTCACAGCTCTGAGCTCTTTGGTTACAACTAACACTGTATAACCATCGCAACAGTAGTTATCTCAGAGGACTTAACCAAACCGTTGAAATCGCCAACACAGAACAGAGAACACATAGATATTGGTCAATAGGGAGAGACCAATGTCCATAAGAGTTGTTGAATGGTTTTTGTTAGACCCTCTGACAGTCTAACAGTCTCTCCTGCATCGGCAAGGAAGAAAATGTACTTACCACCAACGCCAGTCACACTTCAGCTTTGTCTGTCCATCACGCTCCCTTATGATCACTTTGTTTTAAATAATGAACAAACCACTGCACCATCCATTCAAGCCAATTTAGTCTTAATGTTATTTTCCCCGGAGCCTGGAGGAGCGTGTCCTCGTTGGCTCTGTCCTCTGCTCAGATCAATGGCCCACAGACGGCTCGCTTCCCCAAAGGCTCCCCTCATCTCCCCTCATCTCTCGTCCATTCCCTCACGCTGCCTTTCCAACATTGTTCCTGATTGCTTTGGCAGATGCCATTATCCCGGCCTTATATCTCCACAATCACATTAGCTGTTAGCGCAGCTGGGTACTTACTGGAGCGGCTCGGGTTAAGCATTGCACTTGCAGGGACAAGAAGGACTTCAGGGAGAGACCACCCCCCACAACACTGTCCCGAGTGCCCGTTACCCCCGACTACGGGTAAAGATATAGATTTATTATAAACCTGTAGTTCATCCAGACTCTGATGTGATGACTTTGAGACTGTATATTTCTACAATGGGATAATGCACTAGGATAGTGCTATTGCCACTGTTTATTGTACATAATAAATTCTGCACAGACTAGGTTTTTAATGTTGGCACACTTCTATCTATGTGATTCTATCTATGCCAACTGTGACATGTACATTTCTCCATTGTGAGATCAATAAAGTTTATCTTTTCTTATAAACAGTAGCACTGCTCTCAAGTTACTGCGTATTAACTGAGCTAACGGAAGCATGTAGAACAGAAGAGGTTCTAGGATCGACCCCTGTGGAACTCCGCAGGTCAGAGCCATAGGTCAGGGCTCACACAACTCTCTAGGGCAGTCCATTCCCAGAAACATTATTTATTTTTAAAGTCTTAAAAAGGTTAAAAGCAAAATGAATTAATACAGAACTATTTTCAGCAGTTCACGTTTAGATTCAGATTCATTTTATTTTTACTTTTCCACACTTTCCTCGTGTTTGGAAGCACTGTCCACAAGCACAGCATTACCTGCACATTTGCGACTTATGCGTTTCCTTCTGAAGTGAACCGAGTCCAGTTAAAACCAAGTGTTTGAATGTGCTTTGAAGGCCACATTTACAGCTCAAAATATGGGTCCCCTCTCTTCATCATTTCACACAAGTCTGTTCCGTTGTAAAAGGACTTCAAATTCAAATCCTCAAGAGGTCAAGGCGTCCTGCAGAAAGAAGTCTGAGTTGAAGGAAAGGTTAGTGCGGTTGTTGTGTTTATGGGACACTTATATTCAACAGCAAAAAGCCCAGAATGCACTTTGTTATTTTAAAGCAGAATTGCACTTCCACCTGACCGTGATGGGGGAGTGAGCTCTCCCTGGATGATCCCAAGATCTTTGTGGCCGGAGCAAAACGCCCTAGGCCCTTGGCAACATAGCTCTAGGGCCTCGCGTCTCCAATGGAAGACAGGTCCGACAATCTGTTTGTGTAGTGAAAAATCGATGGTGAGGTTTCTGTGTGCGTGCGCGCGTGTGTGTGCGTGTGCGTGTGCGTGTGTGTGTGTGTGTGTGTGTGTGTGTGTGTGTGTGTGTGTGTGCGTGTGCGTGTGTGTGTGCGTGTGTGTGCGTGTGTGTGTGTGTGTGTGTGCGTGTGTGTAGCTGGTCTCACACATGGGCCCAGTACGGGTCAGATCCGGGGAAAGGCGTGGGTCTGCCTCCCTGTGGGGGGCGCCACCCGCAGAGGGTTTCATGGGGGTCGGGACAGAGAGTAAACAAAGACTGCTGCTTAAAGCAATACCTGCATGAAAAAAGCCAGATCCCGATGGACCTCTGCAGCTGTGCAGGGCAGGGCCTGGTTAGTACAGTGATGGGAGACCTCTGGGAACACCTGAAGCCACAGTGGGGCGACTGAGGCTGTAAAGTGCCTAACTGTGGTTGTGTCCTTAGGCAAGACATTTCACCCACATTACCTAGAATGAGTCCGATGTGTGTGTTGGTGGTGGTGGGAGGGGCTGATGGCACAGACTGGTTGCATCTCTTCTGTCAGTGTGCCCTAGGGCAGCTGTGGCTACAGTAGTAGTTTATCACTGTGTTTGGAGAGAGAGAATAACAACATGTGAAGCGTCTTTGAGAGTCCAAAAATGTGCTCTTATAAAACGGTGTTGTATGTTTTATTATTGTTATTTTTATTAAAGCAGGAAAAAAGGGATGGATGGAATTTCATGCTTTCAAAGTCCACGAGCCCCTCCCCAGGTTGGGTCCAACAAACCTCATACAAATATAAAAAATAAGAATCGAAGCCGGAGAAAGAGGAAAGTTTAGTAAATGTCATTGCTGCAAAGATGTTGTGGCTCTAAACCCCACGGGCTCCGTTAGCGACAAAGGAGATGGCTAAAGCTAGGCTAAATGCCTCACTCACTCGGGCTCATTACATACGTCACAGTAAACTCAGATCCAATGGTTTCGATCTGCAAAAGGAGTTAGCCCCTCCCACTTGTTAACGGAGTCAATGGAGCAAATCCAGACCTTAGTACGAAATAAAATGAGTACAGTGGTGCGGTAAGACCAGGCTAATGTGAAACCAAGAGAGTTAAAAATGTTATAACTGAAAAACACGGCAGCATCATATTGTCTTCCACATTTAAACGAACCACAGCAACCGTTTCCTCGCCGTCTCCTCGCCGTCTCCTCGCCGTCTCCTTGCCGTTTCCTCGCCGTCTCCTCGCCGTCTCCTCGCCGTTTCCTCGCCGTCTCCTCGCCGTCTCCTCGCCGTCTCCTCACCGTTTCCTCGCCGTTTCCTCGCCGTCTCCTCGCCGTCTCCTCGCCGTCTCCTCGCTGTCTCCTCGCCGTCTCCTCGCTGTCTCCTTGCCGTTTCCTCGCCGTCTCCTCGCCGTCTCCTCGCCGTCTCCTCGCCGTCTCCTCGCCGTCTCCTCGCCGTCTCCTCGCCGTCTCCTCGCCGTCTCCTCGCCGTCTCCTCGCCGTCTCCTCGCCGTCTCCTCGCCGTCTCCTCGCCGTCTCCTCGCCGTCTCCTCGCCGTCTCCTCGCCGTCTCCTCGCCGTCTCCTCGCCATTTCCTCGCCGTCTCCTCTCCGTCTCCTCGCCGTTTCCTCTCCGTCTCCTCTCCGTCTCCTCTCCGTCTCCTCGCCGTCTCCTCGCCGTCTCCTCTCTCCGTCTCCTCGCCGTTTCCTCGCCGTCTCCTCTCCGTCTCCTCGCCGTCTCCTCGCCGTCTCCTCGCCGTCTCCTCGCCGTTTCCTCGCGTCTCCTCGCCGTCTCCTCGCCGTCTCCTCGCCGTTTCCTTGCCGTCTCCTCGCCGTCTCCTCGCCGTCTCCTCGCCGTCTCCTCGCCGTCTCCTCGCCGTCTCCTCGCCGTCTCCTCGCCGTCTCCTCGCCGTTTCCTCGCCGTCTCCTCGCCGTCTCCTCGCCGTCTCCTCGCCGTCTCCTCGCCGTCTCCTCGCCGTCTCCTCGCCGTCTCCTCGCCGTCTCCTCGCCGTCTCCTCGCCATTTCCTCGCCGTCTCCTCTCCGTCTCCTCGCCGTCTCCTCTCCGTCTCCTCGCCGTCTCCTCGCCGTCTCCTCTCCGTCTCCTCGCCGTCTCCTCGCCGTCTCCTCGCCGTCTCCTCGCCGTCTCCTCGCCGTCTCCTCGCCGTCTCCTCGCCGTTTCCTCGCCGTCTCCTCGCCGTCTCCGCTCGCCGTCTCCTCTCCGTCTCCTCGCCGTCTCCTCGCCGTCTCCTCGCCGTCTCCTCGCCGTTTCCTCGCCGTCTCCTCGCCGTCTCCTCTCCGTCTCCTCGCCGTCTCCTCGCCGTCTCCTCGCCGTCTCCTCTCCGTCTCCTCGCCGTCTCCTCGCCGTCTCCTCGCCGTCTCCTCGCCGTCTCCTCGCCGTCTCCTCGCTGTCTCCTCGCCGTCTCCTCGCCGTCTCCTCGCCGTCTCCTCGCCGTCTCCTCGCCGTCTCCTCGCCGTCTTCCCTCAGTCTTCCCTCCTCTTTAACCTTCTGAATGTCTCCCTTGATGCATGCTTTGTAATTTCTACTGCCTCCAACCTTGATCTATCAGTGGCCTGGGGCTCTTCGTCTTCTACTCTTAACTTTGAACCCTCCTCATTCATCCTCTGAGACTATGAGGCTGTGGAGCTGCTGCCAGGGCACCCATGGGACCTTACCTAAGAGAAAATATGATGGGTGATCTTTAGGGGAAGATATTTTTCTTTGGAGGGATTGCGCTGCTGAGTTCACAAATAACATAAAGAAAACATTCCAATTATGTCAAGAAGATGGCTGCGTGTGGGTGTACCTGTTCAGAACCTCTCGCTCAATGACATTTTACACAAATACGTAGAAAAAATGAGTAAATAATGCACAGATTGAGCATTTCCATGTCCAATACCGGTCTCCATAATTCTGCTTTCAATGTTATCAAGCTATAACGTGCACAGTGACGGAATTGCAGAGTTGGAATTCTGTGACGTTCAGGATTAATATCAGTCTGTTTTTAATTATTCTTTGGAATCATCTGAACTGATAAAACAGAGTTGATCCCAGATACAAAACAAATCCGAGTCAGCACCATTATTTGATTCTATATTGTATCGATGCATTTGTAATTATTAACCCTAAACTTCCTCAGACACAGAGCACAGCGGAAAGAGAAAAAGGATCAAAACTTTGACCATGAGCACTTCCCTACTGGGCTTCATTGAGCTGCAGGTTCAGCATTATCCATGTGTTTACAGCCTATGGTTTTGTTTAGACTCGCATCAAGATCTAGAAAATTCCTTTAATCCATTCGTCACATTCTCTCCTCAGATTTCTGCTCCACAGTGTCTACGATTTATTGCTCTTATTTTGAATTAAAAATGGCATTTTGAGTGGCATTTACAGAGATTAATCAAATAGATTGTTGTTTACTGACAACGTCTCTGGACAAAACATTCCATCAAGAAGGCTTTGTTTTAATCCACGTATATTAAACCCAAGACAATACTGTTCTGAGGGAAAGGTCTGATCCGTTAGCATAAGTATGAACATGTCGGTTAGCATAAGTATGAGTACAAACACATAAAAGCCTCCTGCTGGGACTCTGAGGAGCACAGGGACTAAACAGTCTTCTTAAAAATGTGAGACATGAGTGTACAGTACCACACATGCTGGAAGTTGCTCTCATGTGATACGACTATAATAAGTTAACAGCATTTGTTTTGACCTTTAAAGACCTTATGACGGGTTTTTAAAAAAAAAATAGTGGATATGAAAATTGCATGACAATGTCAATTTGAAAGAGATTCCGGCAAAAAAAATCCTATATTTTAGAAAAAGAACATGTTTTTCATGAATTTAAGTTGTCTATGCTCTAACCTGTGTGTGACGTCACAGCGGGTAACGCCCATGCATTGAAAACCATGGATCTATGCCACAGGACTGCCTTTTCTCTCTTCTCTCCACTGATGCCCAACACAATACTGCCCTCTACAGGTGACAACTGCTCACTACACATAAATTGCCGTTTTGAGAGTGAAAAAGTGTCTGAGTTGGGATTTGAACCCCAGTATCTGGATTGGCAGTCCATCGACACAACCACTGGACTATCTCAGTGACAACCAAGTGTTATAATGTAATACTAATATCATACTCGCTGTACACGGCCTTGTCATCTTGAATATCCGCGAAAAAAGAACGAATACCAAATTGTAAACAACTTACAGCGTTGAAACGTACCCGTTCTGACGTCACCAAGGGCTGTGAAGTTTTTCCGTCTCTAAGGGCGTTGCTATGGGGTTATTTCGATTTGGGGGGATCAGACAAAAAAAACAACAACTGATTTTGAAACCTTTAGTAGTTCTCTTCTAATATAAAATGGTATTAAAACTGTATTTCTAAATAAATCAAACCCGTCATAAGGTCTTTAAAGCTTTATTTTTACAATAAGAAACACGGCGTCTTTTGTTTAAAAACCCGGAGACAAGATGTTTCATTCATTGTAGATCTCCTTTAATGAGATTGCGTTCAGAGATAATGCTTGAGATAAAGCCGCTCAGTTTGACATGACGAAGGATATATGGAAGTTTTGAGGCTGATTGATGATAGCAAACAATGTGAATAATCAATAAACCCTTTGCTTCTGCTCATAAATGAATCACAGAGAATCACAGAGTCAAGGTAACGTAGTGCAGGGGGCGCCTGTAGCAAAGCACAGCTGCACGGAGAGCTCGCTGAGAAAACAACAAATGTCTTTAATAACTTATGACTTCAGGATCCTCGGTTTATGTTTAAAACAACACTCGCAAATGCAGAAGACGGTCATAAATATGCAACGCTGCCTCTGCTGGTTGTCGCCGGAAACATATTAAATGTCAGTCTTTATATTTGCAGCTGGCTTTCATTGGCGCTGCTCGGAGGGCCACGCACAATAGGTCCAGACTTTTTAACAGTGCCCTGAGAATTATCAATGACTCTTTTGGCCACCCAGGAAAAGCCTTGTTCCAGCTTCTTCCCTCTGGCAGAAGATACTGTTCTCTGAGATGCAGGACAGCTCGTTATGCTAATAGTTTCTTTCCACGAGCTGTTATCAGTTTGAATAGAGCACTTTAATGTTTTTTTTGCACCTGTATAGATCTGTTTTAGTTGGTCAACTTCACAGTGACATTTGTTAACTGTTTTTAAAATTTGTTTTATTTTTGTTTTTTAATGTTGTTTTGTGTCTGTACTTGTCCTGTGCACACTGGGAACTTTTACTAATGTATTCCAATGTAGTGTTACTGCAAATGGCGAAAATAAATGAATCTGAGGAAGCATCAGTTTATGAGGGATATGCAGGAGATATGAGGGGGCGGCGTGGAGTGGCAGGGCTCGGAGGTGACAAAACATACAATATGCATTTCCATTTTCATTTGAAAGGAGAGAAGCACACGAGATATGGATCCATTTGCAGTCCACAAGTGCGGCTGAATGTATATATAGTGTTGGGACGGCAAATGTAATTACACCCTATAGGAAAAGTGAATGACATATATGAGAGATTATGCAATGAATTAGGATTAAAGTAGCAATATTTAAGATTTTCATGTCGAGTCGTCATTAAAGGGCCCTAATCTGTCATCATTAAAGTGCCCCTAATCTGTCATCATCAAAGGGCCCTAATCTGTCGTCATTAAAGGGCCCTAATCTGTCATCATCAAAGGGGCCTAATCTGTCGTCATTAAAGGGCCCTAATCTGTTGTCATTAAAGGGCCCTAATCTGTCGTCATTAAAGGGCCCTAATCTGTCATCATCAAAGGGGCCTAATCTGTCATCATTAAAGGGCCCTAACCTGTCGTCATTAAAGGGCCCTAATCTGTCGTCATTAAAGGGCCCTAATCTGTCATCATCAAAGGGGCCTAATCTGTCATCATTAAAGGGCCCTAATCTGTCATCATTAAAGGGCCCTAATCTGTCGTCATTAAAGGGCCCTAATCTGTCATCATCAAAGGGGCCTAATCTGTCGTAATTAAAGGGCCCTAATCTGTCGTCAGTAAAGGGCCCTAATCTGTCATCATCAAAGGGGCCTAATCTGTCATCATTAAAGGGCCCTAATCTGTCGTCATTAAAGGGCCCTAATCTGTCGTCATTAAAGGGCCCTAATCTGTCATCATCAAAGGGGCCTAATCTGTCATCATTAAAGGGCCCTAATCTGTCATCATTAAAGGGCCCTAATCTGTCGTCATTAAAGGGCCCTAATCTGTCATCATCAAAGGGGCCTAATCTGTCATCATTAAAGGGTCCTAATCTGTCATCATTAAAGGGCCCTAATCTGTCGTCATTAAAGGGCCCTAATCTGTCATCATCAAAGGGCCCTTCTCTGTCGTCATTAAAGGGCCTTAATCTGTCATCTTTAAAGGGCCCTCATTTGTCGTCATTAAAGGGCCTTAATCTGTCATCATCAAAGGGGCCTAATCTGTCATCATCAAAGGGGCCTAATCTCAGTAGCTCAGTTGGTAGAGCATTGGCCTTTGAGCCAGAGGGTCGTGGGTTCTAGCCCGACCTTCACCATCGACTCCCACAGTCGTTGTCGTTGTGTCCTTGGCAAGACACTTAACCTCTGGGAACACCAGCCACAGTGGGGCGGCTGCGGCTGTAAAGTGCCAAACTGCTGTTGTGTCCTTAAGCAAGACACTTCACCCCCATTGCCTAGAATGAGTCTGGTGTGTGTGTGAATGGTTGGTGGTGGTGGGAGGGGCTGATGGCACAGACTGGTTTCCTCACTTCTGTCAGTGTGCCCCAGGGCAGCTGTGGCTACAGTAGTTTATCACCACCGTGTTTGGAGTGAAAGAATAATGACATGTATAAAACTGATGCATTATTATTAAATATTATCATTAAAGGGCCCTAATTTGTCGTCATTAAAGGGCCCTAATCTGTCATCATTAAAGGGCCTTAATCTGTCATTATTAAAGGGCCCTAATCTGTCAAAGGCATTAATAAAAACTGCTCTTTTCCAATACTTCTTTAACTGATAACAACATTTATAAATTACTTTTCCAGCCTCTAAATCTTGTTATTGTTTTCATTTCCATGTCCCGCCCTCCACCGTTTTACCAATCAGAAAGTCTGTGATCCGGGCGCCAGAACCCACCGCGTGGAGCTAATCTCACTGGTAAAGTACCATGTGGCGCAGAACTAAAAAAGGTCTCGTTATGATTCTCAAATCATTAACGACAAAACAAGGAATAAAACCAGGATTTCTATCTTTGTGAAAAAGGTGTTGGTTATAGATTTGTTGTTGACTAAACTCTTGTCTATTCAGCTGTTATGGTCCCAGCTGGATTCGTCTGCATATCTGGCAACCTGAGTCAGGGAGAGAGCGTCTGAACATTGATCTTTATGTCCTGACTTTGTGTAAATCTGTTAATACTTATAGTGTCAGGAGACGAGGGAACAAGAAAACACTGCATCTCTATCAGTGTTATTCTAATACTAATATTATTCACATTTTTTCTGTTAGTGCAGGAAAAAGAACGTTCTTATTTGACGAGCACGTATCACCAGAATGATTGACTGGGAGGACCAATAGTCTTGATGATCCACCCGGAAGTAGAAAATCTTGAATGAATACATTGCGTCAATACATATCTGTTCTAAGTTAAATACGGTATATTTTACAGTATATTGTGCTGCATGTGTTTTCTCTCTTTTCTTAATTATTAGATGGATTTTTATTACGACTGCAATAAAGAGGCCTCTTCTGTTGTATAAAAGATGCACTGATTGAAAAAGGTTGGAGACCACTGCTTTATGCCTAGTTCACACGACAGGATAGTTAGGCCATTTTAAAATCTGATTATCCTGCCATGTGTGGTGTGTTCAGACCAGTGGGGGCGGGTCCGGGTCAAAAGTGGCCAAAATGACGTGCGCTGACATGCTGCAGTACCACCCCGGGCCGACAACAAACTGCAAACTATCGCCACTGCATCCTCTTCGTCCTCCATGATTTGCATGATTTTGCCGTGTGGCTGCGCACCACACACTGTACGACTAAAGTGGTTAGACCCTTGATTTTTTTTCTCTGTGTGTGGGGTCTCTCAGGTTAGGAAAATCAGTGGACAATTTTAAAATTATCTCGTGTGAACCGGGCTTTAAGGTATATAGGAGGATTTTTGCTCCAATTAAGGAGAAAAGGTTGGAAACCCCTGTAATATATGAAATCTTTCTACATTGATTATCCTAATTTGCTTATATCTCATAACCTCTGTCTAAATTCAGTCGACTCGGTCCAATTCGCTCCATACCATTGACTTTCAGCTGCACATTCTCATCTCTAGCCGCAGCACAGACTCACAATGGGATGAGTTTATGGAGATATGAGGAAACTGCCACATATATAGATGCATGTGAGGAGTGGTCCCGTCCCCCTGAGTGCGAGGTGACAAAAGCCTGACAAATGTGCGGCGGAGACTGATCTGCGCCGGCGACGGAGGAAGGGGGGTAAGAAAAGTGATGTGGTTTGCGTTTTCACTCCGGTCACCACGGTAACATACCTCGGGGGCGCTCCAGAGAGGCATCATCTGTGCCTCAAAAACAACAGAGCGAAGAAAGAGAGACGGGGAGAGTATTAAACAGAAGGAGCGAGAGAAGGTCCCTCAGTCAAAGAAATATGGCCGTGACCTACCGGGGCCACAGCTAACAGTGTAATGAAGAAGCATTCATCAGAGAGGGCCCCAGATTAATGTCAAGCGCTCCAGTAAAGTCCCATCGACAGCACGCCACGCTGTGTTTATGGCCTCAACGCGAGCGGATTCTCCAAACGGGGACGTGACGCTGCAGGATTCAATAGAGACAGGACTTGGAACGTCTCAACTTTTGTGTGAATTATACAATAGCACAGTGTGAGCAGAGGGAACAGGGCAAATGTGACCTCTCTTAAAACAACTTCAATGTGGATTTTAACGGGGCACAAAAGGTACAGCGTTTACTACAAAATGAGGAAGCAAAAAGCAGGAGATTTGAATGCATTCTCATGATGGATCAGTTTTATACAGCTCTTTTCTGGACACTCAAAGAAGCTTCACATGTCAATATTCAATCACGCCGAACACAGTGGTGACCAGTCTGTGTCATCGGCCCCTCCCACCACCACCAACCATTCACACACACACACCAGACTCATTCTATTGTGGGTGAAGTGTCTTGCCTAAGGACACAACCACAGTTTAGCACTTTACAGCCGCAGCCGCTCTACTGTAGCACCTGGCGACTGTGGTCTCCCATCACAGTACTAACCAGGCTCTACCCTGCACCACTACCCGCTTTCACATGCAGGTATAGCCACTGATAAGTAAATCCACACATGTTTGTTTTATGCATGAAAGATATTGTTTTTTTTTACCTTTTTTATCCTAGTCCCAGATTTCAGAGTCTCTATTTCAGGAGGGTACATGTTTTAGTGGAAAAACCGGAGCACCTGGAGGAAACCTATGCAGAAACGAGAAGCACATACAAACTCCGCATAGAAAGGCCACGTCTGAAGTCATAGAACCCAGGACCTTCTTGCTGTGAAGCACATTAAAGCACCACCGAGTCGGCCTTAAAATTGTCTGTAGAGAAACCAGAGATAAACCAGCGCTAAATTCTACAGCAATGGGTCATATTTGAAATAGACCAACGACACTTGTTTCTAGGCAAAACAAAACCAGTCCAAGCCCCATCCTCAAAAGTGACAATCGCATTAATTCTAAATCATTTTCACAAGAATGCACCGAGCTGCATCACGTCATTTACCGTCTCAATTACAGCTACATCCTCTAAAAAGACACTATTTTGAGATATGAAATTGGAGGAGTTAATCAAACTGGAGCTAATGCCCAATATTTGGAATTAACCGAGACGTTAATGCTGCCGTCAGGACAGATAGAGTGCTCCCACCAGCGGCAAATTAAACAGGTTAAATAAAGTTTTCCCATTTCCATTTAATTCCCCGTGGCCCATGCACCACTCTCCGACTCAGCAGGGACAGAACCCCAGACTCGGTTAACTACGGAGCGAAAAACAGCCACAAACAAAACTCTATCATTGTGTCTTTAAGATGTCGGCAAGATTCAAAACAAAAGTAAAAGAGAGAGAGTTGCTGTGGCAATCATGGGCAAATTAGAGTTTCAGTGTTTGCTTGGAAACCATTTCAAATCCGTTCTTAATTAGCGACAAAAATCAAATTCTAAACAAAAGTGGTTCAAATATTCTTGCGTACAGTTTGTCAATGTCTGTGCTACATCAGTTTGTTCTTATTATGCTGTGTTCCCCAGGTCTATTTCCCACAATACATTTTCTATGAGGTTTCCGGCTCAAAAAGGTCCAGGTGGGGGTGTACCCGGAAAGAGAATTACCCAATGCTTTTGTATGGCGTCTTCTTTTGTCTGGAAAAACGACTTTACAGGATGGTCCAAAAGTCGCTCTTGGTCCAACGCTTTGTCCCAGATGCTGTCAATGCTGAGGGGAGGATTTTTTTTTTGGGACCAGTCTAGTGTGGACTTTTGAATGCACTCGTTAAAATGAATGGGGCTCATGCAGCTAACGCATGCACCAATAAGTTTTTCACATTATCCCGCCTGCTGCCATTCTGAAAATTGCCCACAGAAGGCAAAACAATTGGGAAAGTCCTCCTATACTTGGTTCGGACCATGAATCCTCTCTGCTCCGTTCTGGACCAGTGTAAAACCATGAATCCTCTCTGCTCCGTTCTGGACCAGTGTAAAACCATGAATCCTCTCTGCTCCGTTCTGGACCAGTGTAAAACCATGAATCCTCTCTGCTCCGTTCTGGACCAGTGTAAAACCATGAATCCTCTCTGCTCTGGTCTGGACCAGTGTAAAACCATGAATCCTCTCTGCTCTGGTCTGGACCAGTGTAAAACCATGAATCCTCTCTGCTCTGGTCTGGACCAGTGTAAAACCATGAATCCTCTCTGCTCCGTTCGGGACCAGTGTAAAACCATGAACACTGTACTGCAGCATCAGCTCAGGCAGAAAAAAAGCAATAAAAATAAAAACATGTTTCAGAGCTAGTTAGGACCTGCAGCCGTTTTCCAGAACATTCAAAAGTGAACGATGTTGGGGCAAACAAAAGTCCTTCACAAATAAATTGCATTCTTTAATCACAGACACATTAGTGATAATATTTTTTTGCATAACGGCTCTGAAACCGAGCGGCTGCTGATCATAATTAGCCATTCCTCTTCCACTGCATCCTGTCTGACCTGCCTCAAACTAGAATATGCATTAATTTTCCCCTGTCCATGTAATTGTCCACTTACAGTCCGAGCAGAAAACTGAATTGTGGCCTGAAGGTGTGGCACACTACAGCGCTGTTTTCCACGAACCGGGCTTGGATTGGTAAAAAAAAAGCAGTAAAATGTCCTCAAAGCTAAAAAAAAAACGTAATGAGAGGATTGTCTTTGGAAAGATCTGTCTCTAACGCCCGGAAGACAACTTCCCGAGGAGGAAATGAGACGAACGCCAAAGAGTAATCAAGCTGTTAACTCAAGCATCACATTAATTCAAAATATGCAGTTTTTTTGTCAAGTTCATTTGTAGCTCGTCAATTCTCCACAGATTTATGAATATTTTGGCAATAATAAGGAAATGAAAAAAGCTGTTTGTCTGCCACTACTCCCTTTGAATAATTAAAGTGAATGAGTGACATGTTTTAAAAGATTTTGAGATTTTAACTTTAATATTAGACACATTTGCTTTTGTTTCAGTGGAAAAACTTCACTTGTTTGTGCTGAAAACGACACTATTTTAAGCTGATGTTTGCAACTTTGATATATTTTTTTCCACATACAAGTAGGATTACGTACAATAAGTTTTTCTTAAAGTCTAGATAGATATTTGTTTAATAACGTTCACCATTTAGAATAGCTGGAAGAGACAAGTTGCGGCCTCATCTGTGTATCAAGGATTTCAATTTATTCCGTCCAATTAGGAAGCAGCGTGGGTGAGAATGGGCGGGGCTAGTCTGGGCTTGCTTTGGAAAGAAATCTCTCTCTCCTCACATTTAAAACGGTAGCTGAGATTCGCTTCGATGTAAAAACGTAGGAATAGAGTTTGGTCGGATTAAATGGCGGCAAACTTCGCTGTGGGCTCTGAAAGATTCTGAAAAGTTCTGATGTGAGGAATATCTTGGACTTCCAGGGGATTACAAATGAATCATAGCCTTTTGGTTCATTCTTGTATCTTTATTGTTGATTAAAATAGACTGTGCCCCATCATTTTACCAAATAAAACACAACTCTCATGGTGTGGATTTTCTTTCTATATTTGGTTTTATTTTGACATTGGTTCTCTCATTGGTGGTTTCACTTCCTGTCCCCTGTAGATTGTCTGCCCCGCCCTGATGTGTTTCACCTGTGTTTCTGTCTACATGTACCTATGTCTCTGTCTATATGTACCTGTGTCTCTGTCTTTATGTACCTGTGTCTCTGTCTATATGTACCTGTGTCTCTGTCTATATGTACCTGTGTCTCTGTCTACATGTACCTATGTCTCTGTCTTTATGTACCTGTGTCTCTGTCTTTATGTACCTGTGTCTCTGTCTATATGTACCTGTGTCTCTGTCTTTATGTACCTGTGTCTCTGTCTTTATGTACCTGTGTCTCTGTCTATATGTACCTGTGTCTCTGTCTTTATGTACCTGTGTCTCTGTCTATATGTACCTGTGTGTCTCTGTCTATATGTACCTGTGTCTCTGTCTACATGTACCTGTGTCTCTGTCTACATGTACCTGTGTCTCTGTCTTTATGTACCTGTGTCTCTGTCTTTATGTACCTGTGTCTCTGTCTATATGTACCTGTGTCTCTGTCTTTATGTACCTGTGTCTCTGTCTATATGTACCTGTGTGTCTCTGTCTATATGTACCTGTGTCTCTGTCTATATGTACCTGTGTGTCTCTGTCTATATGTACCTGTGTCTCTGTCTACATGTACCTGTGTCTCTGTCTTTATGTACCTGTGTCTCTGTCTACATGTACCTGTGTCTCTGTCTTTATGTACCTGTGTCTCTGTCTTTATGTACCTGTGTCTCTGTCTACATGTACCTGTGTCTCTGTCTATATGTACCTGTGTGTCTCTGTCTTTATGTACCTGTGTCTCTGTCTACATGTACATGTGTCTCTGTCTACATGTACCTGTGTCTCTGTCTTTATGTACCTGTGTCTCTGTCTACATGTACCTGTGTCTCTGTCTTTATGTACCTGTGTCTCTGTCTATATGTACCTGTGTCTCTGTCTTTATGTACCTGTGTCTCTGTCTTTATGTACCTGTGTCTCTGTCTACATGTACCTGTGTCTCTGTCTTTATGTACCTGTGTGTCTCTGTATATATGTACCTGTGTCTCTGTCTATATGTACCTGTGTGTCTCTGTCTATATGTACCTGTGTCTCTGTCTACATGTACCTGTGTCTCTGTCTACATGTACCTGTGTCTCTGTCTACATGTACCTGTGTCTCTGTCTATATGTACCTATGTCTCTGTCTACATGTACCTGTGTCTCTGTCTATATGTACCTGTGTCTCTGTCTATATGTACCTGTGTCTCTGTCTACATGTACCTGTGTCTCTGTCTACATGTACCTGTGTCTCTGTCTACATGTACCTATGTCTCTGTCTATATGTACCTATGTCTCTGTCTATATGTACCTGTGTGTCTCTGTCTATATGTACCTGTGTGTCTCTGTCTATATGTACCTGTGTGTCTCTGTCTATATGTACCTGTGTGTCTCTGTCTATATGTACCTGTGTGTCTCTGTCTATATGTACCTGTGTGTCTCTGTCTATATGTACCTGTGTCTCTGTCTACATGTACCTGTGTCTCTGTCTACATGTACCTCTGTCTACATGTACCTGTGTCTCTGTCTACATGTACCTGTGTCTCTGTCTACATGTACCTGTGTCTCTGTCTATATGTACCTATGTCTCTGTCTACATGTACCTGTGTCTCTGTCTAAATGTACCTGTGTCTCTGTCTATATGTACCTGTGTCTCTGTCTACATGTACCTGTGTCTCTGTCTAAATGTACCTGTGTCTCTGTCTATATGTACCTGTGTCTCTGTCTACATGTACCTGTGTCTCTGTCTACATGTACCTGTGTCTCTGTCTACATGTACCTGTGTCTCTGTCTACATGTACCTATGTCTCTGTCTATATGTACCTATGTCTCTGTCTATATGTACCTGTGTGTCTCTGTCTATATGTACCTGTGTGTCTCTGTCTATATGTACCTGTGTGTCTCTGTCTATATGTACCTGTGTGTCTCTGTCTATATGTACCTGTGTGTCTCTGTCTATATGTACCTGTGTCTCTGTCTATATGTACCTATGTCTCTGTCTATAAAATAACTGACTTGGGAAGATACTTTTCCTTATAGTTTCAGTAGAGCACATATTTTGGCCCATTAGTTAGAACGGCGGAGATAGGCGTCACTCTGTCCGTTAATATATACAGTCTATGTTTGTAACGACAAGTAACACCAAGTAACGTCCCTTGAGTTACTTCTCTGCAGTTATGAAGCTTCAGACTTGGAAGAGCAAAGGGACGTCATGCTGCCACCCCGGCTCGTCCCTCCAGACTCCTGCACCTGAGCTCAACAGCCTCCGCCTCAGCAACACACCTGTGCTCATCATGGCTGCGTTTAATCAGAGCCTCTCAGGTCTCTGCAGCTCAAGGGGCAGTTCGAGCAGCAACCCACCTCCTCCCCATCACTGCCTCTTCAGTGTATCATGTCATGTCTTCGGCTCAGCTTCTTCGCCACCAGGGTCTAGGCCCCGGGGGGTCGCAAGCTCATAATTAAACTCTCCTCTGCGTCCTACGTCATGCGATATTCCCGCCGGGGTCTAATCGCCAAAGCGAATCAATAAATATAATGGTACTCAATGTAAGTCTGCTGGTGTTTACTCATGCATGTTGACGATAAATATTCTAATGCAATCTTCACTGAGTCTTTGCAGATTGAATTATAAGCGTTGTCACCTTTAGTGCTGTCTGAATTACTATACCATATGAGTGTCTCCACAAAACAGCCTCAGCCAAATAGATTAATCTTTTAATGGTTTTAATTACCTGTGATTGGGTTTTTAATGGTATTTCTTTCTGTGATGATTTGTGCTTTGTGTGATGTGGATTCTGAAGCTCTTAGTGTGTAGGAAAAGTGATTGACAGATTGATTGATATGTTGCCAGGTGGGTTAGATGGCGAGTTGTTTTGGCACACCAGACCGCTCAGTAAGTAAACAAAAGGCCTCTCCTCTCACAGGGTTTGGTAAAAATCCCAGTGTTTTTGTGCAGTGGGAATGAGGCTACGGATGGACTTTTTGGCTGAATGCTGATTGGTTGTTAATCCACTCTGACTCACGTTGGTTTGTGGAAAATCTGCTCACATGTAAATATCCAATGATTTCATGTTGTTGTCTTTGTTATCTTGTCCTTTTTGACGTTTACTTCCTGTTCTCTTGTTGATTGTCTACCTCATGGTTCTATTATAATATAGCTCTAACCCTAACCCATGGATCTCACCTGAATGTGTTTTCCCTGTGTCTCTGCGTCTATATAATATATTTGTTTTCCATTTCTTACTGGTCCATTGTCTCTGCATTTTTTAGTTCGTTTCTCACCTTAGACACTCTTAATCATCACATCATTTCACTTCCCAATCCTACATTTTGAGTTTTGTTTTCACCAAGTGACACGGCCCACATGGCATAGACTCTTTAAAAAAAAAAAAATCAAGAACCCCAGCTTTACCACACGCAGCATCCGACTACATCCATAACTTGCGTCTTCTCTTCTGTTTCCAATCTCTCTCCTGGTTCCTTGTGGTGGTGGTGGGGGCTCCCTGTGTGGGCGTGGCTTCACATCAGAAGGGGGGCGCGGTCTGCCTCCTCTCGCCGCTCGCGCACAGGGGGGACAGCGGCAGGTGCGTGTTCTCCTCCTCCATCCTCCGGGACACTTTCCCCCAAAACCACATTCATCAAACAGCAAACCTCACGAGTGGAAGAAGCTCGATTCTTTGCCTTAAAAACAAAAAAAAACTGCATTCTCTCCAAACAAAAGTGCCCGTGTGCCCTTCTGCTGCTGTTCCAAATGGCTTTCACCGCGATGGGATGGGAGTTGAGAAGCAAGATTGTCTGAAATTGACCCGATTCAGTCAAAGGAACTTGAGAAGGTGATTTTTCTTGCTCTTATCTTGGTGGGATGTTGTGAAAAGCAGAGGTACAGAGGAGGGGGACGCACTGAGAAGACACAAGACGAGACGACAGCGCGTGGATCCAGGCTTCCTCTGCCTTTTACGCACGGCTCGTTTGGCTTCGGGAATCGGGATTATGGCACCAGCAGCGGTCTCCCTCAGCCTCTTCACCCTGGTCCTTACAAACTTGCACCTGTCGAGAGCCAACGACCGACATGCGGTGTACTGGAACAGCTCAAACCTCCAGTAAGTGACTCCTCCTGCTGCAGCTTTTGCCCGGGTTTGTGTTCGCGTCCCCCCACATTGAGTTGTTGAGTTGGTTCTGTGGCTGTCTGTGAGAAACTTATTCATAGAGACTCGAGAATCTTGTGGAAAACTCTGATGTTGAGCTGCTTTCTGCCTTGATAACCATGTGTAGTTGATTTGTCCTATGTTAAAGGTATATAGAAGGATTTCCCCAAATATTAGGAAAGAACCGCCCTCTTTACTTCAACAAAACAACAAAACTCCATGGTCTTATTTGGGGGGACCTATTGGCTTAATGATCCACCCGGAAGTAGAAAATCCTCATATATACCTTTAACTAGTGTTGAAAATTAGCATGGTCTTGCTGTAGCACTAAAGGCAGTGCATCTGGCTTGCCCAAAGTAACGGTTGTGTCCTAATCAAGTACATAAATATGCAAAAAATACGTCAATATAATACTTTTTATGTCATGTGTCCACTTTCTGTTGTCTCACGGCTGTATTCTACTTCTTTAAAATGCAGCTTATTTACATGGAAATCCTACATAATGGTAGAAATAGGTCATAGATGTTTGGATAAGCTCCTTTAAAGGTAGCCTACCATTGCAGTCCCGCTTTGAATTACTGATGCAGCAAGCCATTTATTAGAAGTCTCTGTGGCGAGTGTAACAGTCCTATTGCTGTTGTTTATTCAAAACGACACCACTTTTATGCCTCTCATTGGTAAACTTTTGCCCATGTTCTTTGTCGTATCCTTGCTGCTGAGTGCTTGCGTTATAAATATTTGATTGCCTCTCCTTCCGTAGACGACTTAGCCTGTACGGCATCTCACTAAAATTGACTCATTTAAGCTGCCATCATTTCATTTGCTGCTTTTAGTTTGGTGCTGTCTGTCATATCACCTGCCAGCCGCCCAGGACAAATGCATAATTCACCCGCGGAGCTCAAAGTTTCATAAATCTACATGGCTCTATAAATCTCACTCAGTGTCAGAGGAGGGTGATGGAGGTTGGTGGGTGTCTCGGGGTAAAGCTGTGAGCCCGAGAGAAGGCTCTTTGCAGGGCAGAGATCGAACTGGATCGCGGCGTCTTTGTCTTCTCATTAGCCAACTGTGAATGTATCTTTCTCCTGTTCTTTTATCTGCCTACAGCCCTGGCCATCCCCTCCTCCAGCGCGTGGATCTGTCCATTTGTATTCACCTCATAGACTCACTGCTATCTCCCTGCTCCATCTGATGCTTAGTTATTTTCTACCCTTCTCCTATTTTTCTGCTCCGGTCCTGTCCCCCTCAATTCTCCTTTTTCTGCATCTCATTACTGCCCCACATCTGCTCCCGGTCGCTCATTCACCTCCCACGAAAAGCTCCTACAAACGCACATGATTAGAAATGGTGTGCAAGTTATTAAAATTCATGTGACCAAGCGGTGTGTGTGGGTAATTCAAATATTTGATGATTTTTTTCCTTAAGTTAAACATTGAGCTGGGTGTATGGATGGAAACAGTCAGCAGCCACTGCAGCAGTCGTTTCCTCATTAATGTTAATGTGCAAATGTCACATTCAAAACTGTTGGAGATTTATGGCTGCAGGGGAGGCCTGTCTGTGACAAAAGACTGTATTTACAGAGGTAGCTTCACCAAACCTCTCTCTTCAAATGTCAGACACACTATTGGTCCACTATCTATCACTTTTAATTAGTCTATTGATGTGCACTTTGTCTAAAGTGACTTTCACAGCTGGAGCAATGTTTCTCATTAGACATTTATTACAGAGTTTGCACATTTTGTGGATTTAACTTGACGTTTATGTGTTAACATGACAAATGTGAGTTCTTATTAATTCATTCGGAGACAGGTGATAAAAAAGGCAGACAAAGTGCAGGTGTTAGTCTTAAGGCTGCATGTGCAAAACCTCTTTAATAAAACTAAAATAATGCAGAAATTGACCCAGTTTGTGGTTGTAGTGTGACTCTAGAGGCAGAATACTGATGTCCGTCAGGTTCAGGGGGCTCTGGTCTGGGCCACAGTGACAGGAGCGCACACCTCCTGCCTTTCAGACGCCAGCATCAGCGTTGGTCCTGTCTCTTTAGAGGCTGCTTTACTCTGGCTCCACAAGCTCGAGGTCTGACCCCACAGCAGTCGGTGCAGATGGCCACAGCTGTGCCAAACACCATCACTTGGAAGAAAAGCTGAAATGACTTTTCTATGGTGCTTAGCTAAATGTCTTCTTTGCCGCTTGGGTCAAAAGGGTCTGTCACAGCTCCAGTCTCAGTGTGTTTGATCGTTTCAGAGGTAAACAACATTACACTGTGATTTGTTATAGATTTTTCTCAGTGCAGCTCATTTAAAACAAGATGTCTCTATTATCATAACCTGAAGAAATGCACAATACGCCTGTGCTTTGATTACAGCCCGAGTCCGTCACGACCGTACTCGCCTTATTAGAAAGTGTTGCTCTATAGCTTCCTCTCGCAGCAGTGCGCCGAGCCAAGCCGCTACAGATGTCCCTGCTAATGGCTGACTGAGGCAGAAAAAACACACACACAGGCCATTAAATCATCTCCATCTAAGGCCATCTGCCAATTAGAGGAGATGTGCAACATCTTGTGTAGAGCCGCAGTGCTCCGAGGAGGTGGCACCTCCACCAGCGGGCCGCGCTCCTGCCCTGGACCCCGTCCTGGCCCCTCGTCCTGCGCCTGCTCTGAACACACTTTACTGTGCATTAATTGGGCTTGTGCTGCATGATCAAAACAAGTGCATTGGGTTCTCAGCTCCTCCCTTCATCGCAGGTTGCTCTAATGCTTGTCATTTAGAGAACGCTTTGTTTGGGCAGAGGAAGGAGATGTAGAAAGTCTGCCCCTGTCTTCAGTGAAACATCAAAGTGCTCTTTTGTTGTTCTGGCTCCGCTGTGTCTCATGTTACACATTATTTCCTGATACCACTGTTCAAATGATATTTGTCAAGTCCTGGACCACATGAAGAAAAAACAAGCTGGTCCCGGCTCACCACATCACCTCTGCGAAATAAATTATCACCTTGACAAATGGCTTCCCAGAGAGTGGGAGAAACAGGGGCCTGTGATCAATGTGGAGTCAAGGTGCGTCTTACTCAAGCGCCTCATTAACCACTGCAGCGTTCACTGTGCTCCTGCAGCTCCCTGCGGCTCGGGCCACTGCTCACACCCCACAGGGACAAGTTTGGGACTATTTAGCCGCACTCCAACACTTATAGAGACAGGGGAGATGAAAAAACACAGTGACGGATGGATATTGAGGAAGCAGACAATAGGAAGCTGTTGGGGGGAGTTTGGAAGTGGGCTTAATGCAGAGAGTGTGAGGAACAGTGGAGATGTTTGAGACGGAGGAGATTGATGGAGTTGGCTGGAGTCAGACGAGGTGAGGTGTGTGAGCGGATGTGGAGGTGAGTGATTTAGCTGCGGGGCTCGGAGGAACAGGCCCTCAGGAGCTGATCCGTGCTAATGCAGACTCAGAGCGGGTTATCCGTGTGGACCAGCGCTCAACAACAACCGCTCCTCATTCACAGCCTGCTCTGCTCAGCACGACACGGCCCGGCGGAAACATGACTCTTTACCGTCTGATTACTGCGTCCGCCTCGACCCATCGTCCTCTCATCAGGGTCTGCAAACTCAACTGTCCGGGTCACATGCAGTATTACTCACAATCCTCCTGGTACATTGTTTATACCTGTATTCAAAATATACCTGCCTCTAATTCGTTTTTAGCATTTTTTCAGTCAAATGACAACTTTCGCACCACTTCTGCCTCTAAGTCAGGAGTGTCCAAACATTTTAGTCACCAAAATTGTCCAGGCTTCAGGCTTTAAAGTGAGGTATGACATGTCTATATTGGTTCATATTTGATGGAGCTGAAGTTGGCTGAATGACAAATATTTACACATTTATCGACATTAGCGTCCTACAATGTAAAACAAAGTCACCGACTGGATTCACACGGAGGTATAACATGTCGGCAGAGCTGAAGTTGGCTGGATAGCACTGGGATCTTGTGTTTATGGTAACTTTTTCGGGCGGCACGGTGGCTGAGTGGTTAGCACTTTTGCTTCTTAGCAAGAAAGGGTTGGGTTTGAATCCCAGTCGGAACAGGACCTTTTTGAGTAAACAACATTACTCAGTGCAGCTCATTTAGGTGTTTGTGCTTAATGTTTGGATGTGTGTGTAGTGTGTGTAGTGTGTGTTGTGTGTAGTGTGTGTGTGTGTGTGTAGTGTGTAGTGTGTGTGTAATGTGTGTGTGTAGTGTGTATAGTGTATTGTGTGTGTAGTGTGTGTAGTGTGTGTATAGTGTATTGTGTGTTGTGTGTGTAGTGTGTAGTATGTGTGTAGTGTGTAGTGTGTGTGTAGTGTGTATAGTGTATTGTGTGTATAGTGTGTATAGTGTATTGTGTGTGTAGTGTGTGTAGTGTGTGTATAGTGTATTGTGTGTGTAGTATGTGTAGTGTGTGTATTGTGTGTGTAGTGTATTGTGTGTGTAGTGTGTGTATAGTGTATTGTGTGTTGTGTGCGTGTAGTGTGTGTGTTGTGTGCGTGTAGTGTATTGTGTGTGTTGTATGTGTGTAGTGTATTGTGTGTGTAGTGTGTGTAGCGTGTACGTTACATAAGCCCATTTTGAGATAAGCTTCAGTGAGAAAGATACACAATAAACAAAGATAAAAAAGGGACATTAACAATTCATTATAATAATGACAATAATCATATGAGTTCATAATAATAACAACATAATAGTAAAGTGATAGTAAGAATATAATCATAAGGACACAGTATTTCAATATTGGAAGGGTGGCAGGTTGGCAGGATACATATTGACATACATAAAAAAAAAACAAAAAAAAAAAGCTCCAATACTTTACATTTTGCTTTCAGGTTTCTCCGAACAAGAACAGAGAAGCTAATTACTCGTGCATGGTGTTACTTTTTTAATTTTAATAACAATTGTAAACCGCTTTGTGACTCTGGTCTGTGAAAGGCGGTATATAAATAAAGATTACTTACTTACTTACTTATTTTCACCTTGGAGACGGACGCAGAGAACAACAATAGTCCTTAATCCATGAGAAACAGCAGTAGTGGTGAGGTAAATGAAACGCACCTCCATATGAAGCGTGCCTGGGCCTATGGAGACTCTACATAATTTAGTGATTTAATTAGCGCCGCAACGTTCAGTTACAGGTGGCCTATATTTTTCCAGCACTTAGAACGAGTTGGATTAACGAATCAAAACCTAGATTAAGTTTCTTCTATGTTTTAACGCCGCGGCAGAATCTTCCATGCATTTGTTTTCATTTATTTTCATATTTCTGTCAGTGTGACCCGGGGCATGACATGTGACACGTTTTTAAGTGTGCAAAAGTTTTTATCAGTATCGTTAGTTTGCGGCAAAAATATCGGCACTTTGAACATTGTAAAGCTCTTTGTGTGACCTTGGTCTGTGAAATGCGCTTTATCAGTAAAGATTTCTCACTGCGGGCGGCACGGTGGCTGAGTGGGTAGCACTCTCGCCTCTCAGCAAGAAGGTCCTGGGTTCGAATCCCAGTCGGACCAGGGCCTTTCTGAGAGGAGTTTGCATGTTCTCCCCGTGTCTGCGTAGGTTTCCTCCGGGTACTCCGGTTTCCCCTACCACTAAAAACATGTCCAATAGTTCTAGAATGCGCCTCCTGTACTGGAGACCCCGCTCCCATCTCTGTGTGGAGTGAGAGACAAATGCCCATAATTAACAATTGTAAACCGCTTTGAGACTCAGATCTGCAGTGAAAAGGCGGTATATAAATAAAAACTTACTTACTTACTTACTTACTCACTGACGTACTAGTTCTCTTTGCTTATTTGAGCCCTCGGTGCCGTCCAGAGAAGCCACAGATAACTTCGATTAAAAATAAAATCCAATAAATGGTCACTTGACACGACGTTATGACTTTGGTTTTTAAATCCTACAGTTTTACATCCTGTATTTATTGGACGGCGCGGCTTTTTCCCTCTGCACTTTCCGACTTGTTATTGGACTGAGAAAAAACCATATTTGATGGTCGGTGTATGGATCCGAGCTGTGGGCTTTCTTAATCAATGCAGAATGTGTGGAAAGGTGGAGCAGTCGATGACGGTGCATCAGTGATCAATGGTCAAATGCATTTTTAATCTGATTTCACAGTGTCAGTAAAGTATTCTCGGACTGGTGCCGGGGAGTACAGCTGCAGTGTCACGTATTGCTTAGGACCAGCAGGCTACCAAAATTGATTTGTACAAGCTTGTCAGTCAGTGCCCCGGGGTTTCGAGCTCACTGGTGGCTGTAAATACATCTGCGCTAAACATGGGGCTTTTAGCTTATAGCAGCGGCCGTAACTTCAGCACCGAAGGCTTCAAATTGGATGCTGGGAAAATGTTTTTGACTCAAAGAAATGCAGCTAAACAAAATAAATGTATGTTATTCATTCCTCAAGGCAAGTGAGAGAGTTTCTTTCATGTATGTAATTGCGGCGAGAGTTGGTAATACTTTGTTGTATAATGAAAATGTTGTATACTAATGATTTTGAAAATAGGCCCTCTGAAGAATGTGCACGGGGAAAAGCCCCAAGGACAAGGATTGCAAACAGGAATAAAGAGGGTCAAATGGAGAAACTACAATCAGTCATAGAGATACCAACTTTCAAAACGGGACAAATTATTAACTCCAGAAATAAACATTCTTGTCTCTCTGTCGAGACCAAAGTCCAAAACACCTTCTGGCTAATCTCTCTTGAGGCAGACTGGGAGATTCACCAACGGCATTCTGACATTCTAACGCCTCCCAGTGGACAAGGGACGTCAGCACACCCGAAATGAACATTCGGGAGACGCCCACAAGTGACGTCATCAGACGTCTTGATAAAACTGTTGGGTTGAGTTCTGGGGAGAGGTTAGCGCAGGGTAAGAAGAGAGGGACAGCATAGCATAGTTTAGGAGCTCTCATTTGTTTGAATATTCTGTATCTGATTGTAAAGATAATTAAATGCAGATGTTAAACTTGGAGAATCTTTTTGTCTGATTTCTGTATCAAATTGTGGACACGCCAGCCAAAGGGAATTATTGGCTTCAACTTCAATTTCACTAGATTTAAAAAGAATCAAAAGGTGTCTGGGATCACAGAAAGAATCAGCTGTTTATTCTCTTCTGAACTGGCGCCCGGTTCAATGGCATTTAGACGTGACATTTTTTTTAAAACAATACCTAGCCTGGTCGTACCACACCATAGTACACATTACATTTCATACTAAGGTCTGGATTTGCTCCATTGACTCCGTTAACAGGTGGGAGGGGCTAACTCCTTTTGCAGATTGAAACGATTGGATCTGAGTTTACCGTGACGTATGTAATGAGCCCGAGTGAGTTGTTAGCATTTAGCCTAGCTTTAGCATCTCCTTTGCCTCTAACGGAGCCCGTGGGGAGTAGCGCCACAATCTTGACCAGTGATTACATTTGCTAAACATTCCTTCAATTTCTTGATAGAACCAGACCAGATTACTTTACTATCACATTCTTCGCCAAACTAGAACCTGCCCGTTCGACGCAAATTCTTGACGTCACACACATCTAACTACAACACCCGCCTCCCGCGCTCTCTGATTGGTCGGTCGAAATTCAACCGACAAATTCAACCGACAAATTGTAATCGCTAACATGGGGGAATGATGATTGAGCAGAGTGTACGGATGGATAAGGCCAGGCTACACAATACCAAGAGTCAACTTAAACCAGTAAACATATGTTCACGTAAACAGGCAAAGATAAACAAGTACATAGTTCGAAATGGAAATATTGAGAAAGAGAAAATTCCTCGTGTTTTCATTTTCAGTGTAAGTCCATTTTTAGCAGTTTTGGTTTTTGTGGTGCTTTTAAAGTTGGATGTTTTACTTTTTTAACACGTTGCAAAACATTCCAAAGCTTTGTTTTATATCATGTGCAAAATTAATATACTTTTTTGGTTGTTAAGAGAAGATATGTTTGTTTAAAGTTTTGAAAAAGTGCTTTCAATTCATGCAATAATAATCAGGATTAGAACTTTTTTATAATCAAGAAATGCCAAAAGTCTCGTTTCTGCCCATCGGACTCATGGGTTAGAGAAAACTGTTTGCAATGAAAGAAATGGAGAAGGAGGCACTCTGAAAACTGTGCCTCAAAAGTCTTCGTCAGGGGCAGTGACTCAGGGCAGTCACTGTGAAAGAGCGCCCCCTACTGAGCGTAACTCAGCGTATTACTGCTGCATTGTCTCCGTATAAACTGGGCCTAAAAAGCTATAACAAGTGAATCTCAGTTAAATCCTGTTTGATAATTCATCAGAACAGATTTATTATTTGTTAATGTTGAATTGCATAAACATATGGATAGATTACAGATCATTTTAACTTGTTTTATTGATGTACTGTTTTGTGCACACCGGGGACTTTTGCAAATCTATTCCAATGTGGTTTTACGGCAAATGGCAAATACATTAATCTGAATCTCGTCGTCCAGAGTGAAAAAAAGACACTACCCATGAGTCCTAAACGATGACTTGCTACTTTTTCAATGAACTAAACCAATTCTGTAGTGTTTGCCTTTCCACAGAAACACTTCACTGTTTGACTCTGAATGTTTCTTTAGCGACGCAGACACAACAGGCTTTAATCATTCCACAAGTTAGACTTTAATAATACATGTTCTTGGGAGTGTGGGTTTTTCCTCTGAGTTCAAATGAGAAAAGGGAATTTGCCCATAAAATGGATTTAATTCTTCCGGCCATATCTCCAAGCCCATATTTAATATATACGATCCAAGAGGGAAATTGGAGAAACTTTGACTATTACTCTGCTCCGGTAAAGTCGGCTCTCTTTATGTGAGGCTCGACCAGACGCCTCGGCCTCAAACCCGCTCAGCTTTAATATGAAACTCATAGTCATTATCGCTCTTCATGGACTTGGATGGAAAACTGCCCTGGGACCCATCAGAAGCTTCCTCAAGTGGAGAGAGTTCCAGTTTATTTAACAGGTGCCCCAAAAAAAACACAGTTGGGTGCTCAATCAAAGGTCATTAGCGTTCCATGTGCTGGGGGTAATAAATCCACACTTACCTGGGACTGGAGACCCAATAGAGATGGTCCCGATCCCAGACAGGTAGAACCAATTTCAGACTCAATGATTTGAATGCAAATGTCTTCCACAAAGAGCGCCTTCCAAGTTGCGAGTTTCCCCGCCACAGTACATTACACTGGGAGTCTGCAGTGCGGTGCCCGTTACCCACTGGGAAATTATATTGCAGCTTTGATGGAAAAGCCAGCGGAGGAGGGAGATCAAAGCGGCGATAGGTGGACGGTCAGTGCCACCTGCAGGAGTTTGATTATTTGCGAAACAGCTCTTGTTATGGTACACAGACCTTAAAACGATATCGCTGTTGGTCAAATAATTTTTTTTGTCATTGAAGCGGAAGACTGCTTGAGAGCTGCAGACTTATCAGCGTCTGTAATGAAAGGGCTCAGAGTGGACACAGGTTGCTGCTCCGTCATATCTCGTTCTGACATTGCTGCTTTCTCCTGGTAATACTCTGAGCGCCGGGCCAGAGGCTACTGTCGGAATGTCAAGTGGGTTTCAGAACTTAAAAATATATGTAGTATCTAACATCTTCTAATGACGGAAGCAGCAACAAACAGCTTGGGCAATGGGACAAAGCTTGTTTTTAAACATATAAAAGAAATGTCTCCCTTGGAATTAAAACAAAATAAGGCAACAGTTCTAGAAATACTAAATGGTGTTGTTCCATTAGCAAATCAGAATGTGCGCAACGTAAGATTTAAATAAAAAAAAACACTTGATTCGAGCAATTATTACCTCACATTTGATCATTTTCATTTCATTTTTTACTGTGAAATTATTTAAAACTGGTTTAGAGATGAAACGTGAACCAGTAGGAATGAAATCTGCTGTAAGAGCTGAGCAGCAGTCGTTCTGTTGATGGTTCAAATCCCACTCTTGGTATAAACATTGGTGGAGCAGTCAGATTGACCCTCCCTCAGATTGCCTGGGGTGATTCCAGCTTGTGTGTGTCCATGGGCAAGACACTTCACTCGCCTCGCTTCATGTGTCTGCATACACACGTGTGTGAATGGGTGAATGTAAGAACGAAAACAGTTTTTAAATGTGACTATTTACCATTTGTTGGGGGCGACAGTAGCTCAGTTGGTAGAGCACTGGCCTTCAGGCCTGAAGGTTGTGGGTTCAATTCCCACCTCCACACCTTCTCCACCGACTCCCACTGATGACTGCTGTCGTTGTGTCCTTGGGCAAGACACTTAACCCCACTTTGCCCAAAGCCCCCACTGAAAGATCAAGGCTATGCTCACACTCAGAGAGCAGCCGTCCTCCTGTGGACTCACCACCTGCAGAGGGTCAGTGAGGGGCTGGTGCTATGAGACTTGGGTGGCATCTCTGACTGCCACCCCCCTGACCCAGAAATGGATTAAAGGGAAGAAAATGGATGGATATTTACCATTTGCTTTGTAATATTTAAGAGAAACTTCTGAACTTTTATGACTGTTGCTTTGGCGGAAATTCTAGTTGTAATCTTTATAAAGGTACTTTATTAATCCCCGTAGGGCATTTGACCCTCTGCATTTGACCCAGATCCTGCCACTAGGCGTCTCTCATGTGCAGTGGTCGCTGTAGTAACAGCGTCCGGGGACCCTTCTCCAGATGTTGATGCTCGTGGTCAGGACTGGCCCTGGAGGATTTACCAATGCACATATTTTTAGACGTAGGGGAAATCGAAACACCTGGAGAAAACCTACACAGGCACGAGGAGAACATTCAGAAAGGCAAACTCCGTTCACAAAGACCCTGTTCCGACTGGAATTCCAACCCAGGATATTCTTGCTAAGAAGCAAGAGCGCCAACCACTCAGCCACCATGCCGCCCACTTGTATTTATAACTGAATTTTTTGCGTTCGAGGTCAGGATGGTCTCAGTTGCCTTCAGCCTATATAAAGAAAAACATACATGTCTATTGGATTCACATGTCATGTTTATCTGGCTTCAATAAAAACCATATCTTAAGCGTTCTTTGAGCTAGCGTCTTGAGCCACTGTTGTATGATTATCAATGTTGATGTAAATTGCTGGTTTAATGGGTCAACAAGTGGACATAACCACGTCTCCAAACCCAGTGGAAGCCTCTCCCATCAAATGAGAGCCACACGTTTCAATATGGGCAGAGCAATAATGAGGTTATCAGAAGTGAGCTTTTTCCCATTGAAAGTGTAATTATGAACGCCCTGGACCCTTTGGCAGCTGTCGTTGTTGTAATGAGAATATGGGAAGAAAATTGAAATGGCTAATTCTCCGTACATCCAGCAGGAACAGTGCTAAATCTGACCCCTGAGGAAACTCCACCGTCACTTAATGGCTTTGTTTCTTTCTTTTTTTTTTCTATAGCAAAGTCTCGGCAGCGCTTCTTTTGTAAGAGGATTGGAGAGAAAAGCTGGAATGAACGAGAAGAAAAAACAGTGTGTACTTTGTCGCTTAGAGCAGAGAAATGAAAGCAGATACATATGCTCTGGTTATTGGCAGACTGTATCAAAGACAATGCAAAGTCATCGGATCACAGCACAACAGCGAAAGCCTTGTTCCCATATCTTCAACTTCATCATTTAATCAGGTCTCGTGTTGGTCGGCATCAAAAATCTATTTCGAATTCAATTGCTGCCTTGATGTGTAAATTCGGGGTATGGTTAATACATGAGCTACAGCCCGTGCATAATCATTCTGCTTCGTACACACCTCTCCGCTTCCTGGAGTTCCTCGCCGTTGATTCATATGGACGCCATGTGACCGGTTGCGCTCTTCAGGCTTTCGTAACATTTGCATTTGTTAGGATCAGGAGCGTGGGGACGGGAGACAAGGCGACCCGCGAGTCCATCTGATGAACTGATGAAAAGGCCATCATGGAGAATGGGCTCATTTCAGATTTTTAGCATAGTTGTCCCTCATTCACAACATACCTGGATTTGTATTTTTGTATTTTAGGATGTAACAATTATGCTTTTTGGCCAATCCACAACAGATATTGATTGGCCTTTATTATCTGCTAGACCAGGGGTGTCAAAGCGGTCCTCAAAGGGCTGCGGGTTTACATTCTAACCATGCAGACTCCACCCAGTCCAGTCTTAACCTGAACGCTTGAGGAAATGGGTGGAGTGTGGTGTGCTCCTGCTTGGTTGGAATGAAAACCCGCAGCCACACCGGTCCTTTCTGGAACCAGTTTGACACAGCTGCTGTAGACTGTAGAAGGAGAGGACTAACTTGTGCTGACGTGAACCATAGGGCCTGCCTTTTTCTGGAAGAAGCCAATCAGAGCTATCTCAAACACTTCCATGGGCGGCATAGCAACTACCCAACAACCAAAGAGCCAATCAGGAGTGGCGTTGGGCTGTTCACGCTTATGATATTTGCTAGTTGAGCAGGGCAGCTGTAAAGGGTCAATATGAATGGATAACTTTATTACAGACTCATGGTCCAGGTCAACACAACACACAAACAGATACAAAACAGACAATACAAATCTCTAAACTTTCAAGAAGCAATATACAAGACTCTCTTTTAATTTCCTCCTTTGCCTCTTAGAGCTTTAACTTTAGCCTTGTCTGTCATCTACGGTTGTTATTAGCATCAGTCACCAGTCTTACTACATCCACAGAAAGACCATGCCTGTATCATACATGGTAATATCAGGATTCTTTGGCACTGCATTTTCCCGCCCTCCTCGCTGAATCACTTTTGGAATCTCTTTGCTTTTATTAGCTCATAAATACTCGTCAGAATCGGCTCATATCTGTTGTCAAAATCATTACAACTGTATGCGTATTCGCGTATACTCGCATCGTATTGGTTTTTTAGCGTTCTCAAGATGGATAGATAGAGAGATACTTTATTGATCCTGAGTAGGAGAAACACATCCATAATAATACATTAACACATCAAATTATACACATTTCTAACAAACTACCTAACAATAGTGCATATATATATATATATACTCAATGCCTGATATTTGTCCATTCATGTAAAACCAGGCTAAAACATTTACAATATTTGGTAGAGTCTACAGAATAGTCTTTGGTCAAATTCTAATTGGATATTGTACCGTTTCCACTTGTAGCTTGTTGCAAAATCCTGGATGTGCCTAAAACCCGTGTTGGCTGCGCTCCAGTGTGCTGCAGCCTTGTTTGTTAAGGTATTAATACGGTTGGTTCAGCTGTGCGGCTCAGGGCGACGTACAACAGACATCTGTGTTGTGTTCTCACCGTTTTGGAGCTGTGCGTTTAGTAAATGACATTCAGTTAGCACCTGTATATTACAGCACGTATCATTTATGCAGCGTCTGAGTGCACCACTGTCTAGACTATTTGAGTTCCTCTCTCCAGACCAAATGTAATATTAGTATCGTCCAACAGCAGGACTAATACAACGTGCAGGAAGTCTCATCACAGTTATACATTTTAAAGTGCAGTTTATTACAGGAATTGTCCTCAACAAACTACATTGAGATTAAACATGAACTCTGAGCGTTGTCAAACCGTACTAGTAGTTGTGGTAGTGGTAGTAGCAGTAGCAGTAGTAGTAGCAGTAGCAGTAGTAGTAGCAGTAGCAGTGGTAGTAGCAGTAGCAGTAGTAGTAGTAGTAGCAGTGGTAGTAGCAGTAGCAGTAGTAGCAGTAGCAGTAGCAGTGGTAGTAGCAGCAGTAGTAGCAGTAGCAGTAGTAGTAGTAGTAGCAGTGGTAGTAGCAGTAGCAGTAGTAGTAGTAGCAGTAGCAGTGGTAGTAGCAGTAGTAGCAGTAGTAGCAGTGGCAGCAGTAACAGCAGCAGTAGCAGCAGTAGCAGCAGTAGCAGTAGCAGTAGTAGTAGTAGTAGTAGCAGTAGTAGCAGTAGCAGTAGTAGCAGTAGTAGCAGTAGCAGCAGTAGTAGTAGCAGTAGTAGTAGTAGTAGCAGTAGTAGTAGCAGTAGTAGCAGCAGCAGTAGCAGTAGTAGTAGTAGTAGCAGTAGTAGTAGCAGCAGTAGCAGTAGTAGTAGCAGCAGTAGCAGTAGCAGTAGTAGCAGCAGTAGCAGTAGTAGTACTAGTAGCAGCAGTAGTAGTAGCAGTAGCAGTGGCGACGGTAGTGATTACACACGCACACACACACACACACACACAGACACACACACACACACACACACACACACACACACACACACACACATACACGTTTTTGTTAACTGGTGGGTCCCTTTGACAGGGCCGTTCAGAATGGGACCCATAGACATAATCTTTTTTTACCAAGACTTTAAGTAATACAAAACAGTCAATAGAAACCAAACAACTATTTTAAAGGAATTTTATTTTAGATTTTGTTTTCGAATTGCAGTGATTCTATTTTTGACATAGAATTTAATGCCACTCCATGTCCGATGTCTAAGGTCATCTGGTGAGGCATTAATGCAGGCCAGGCAGTGAGACTTCCCAGGGACCTTTCCAGTCTGTATGAAAGGTGTCATGGTCTTCTCCACAGCCTTCACCTCAGATGCAGACCATGGCTTTCTTACACGTTCTAGGGAGAGAAATAAAAATATATTAGCAATATACACTCCCAGGGTGAGGACCAAGCAGCCTGGCTGTAATCCCCCACCTGGTACACTTACCAGAAGGGGCACTGCCACTACCATTGGGTGCATCTGGATGAATGGTTGAAGGTTCTCCGCTTGAAGTTTCTTTTAGCCCGTCCGTTTGTGAGAGGATCTCTACTGCTCTCCCTGTCGCACAGAAAATAAAAATACAAGTGGCCTTTAGGGGAAAAAAATCATACATATTTTAATAATATCAAGAATTACCTTCAGGCTCAATTTGTATCTGGTCGAGGCTCTTTCCTTCGAATTCCGTCACTCTTCCCTGCTCCATGGCCATCAACACTTTGCTGATTTTGGCCAGCTCCAGTGTCCCCTCTGGTAGTCTGTAATATTGCCTGTGGATGCGAATGTCATGGCCGAGGAAGTCCATCTCATTCTCTTTCATATTGAGAACTGTAGACATAGTAGCTATGTGCTTTCTAAGTTTGGTTGAGGATAGCATCTCTGGATGCACCGCACCACATTCTTTGGCTACCTGGCGTAGGGAGTCTGATCCCCTGATGTGGGTGTCTGCGCCCGGGCGGGAAAAGAAGTATGGGTTATGGTCAGAGATGGAACAGGCCCTTCTGTTCTCCACCAGCACCTCCATCGAAGCAATCATTTCAGGAGTCAAAAGAACCGGCACTTTCCGACTTCTTTTCCCTTTAATTTCAATGCGTTGAAAATGCTGACACAGCTTTTTCTCAAGTTGGGACAGTCCCAGAGCAATGTCAGAATGGATCCCAGTCTTACTTCTTAAGGTAAAGGCTGTCAGTGGCATCTTTGAAACCTCACCTTCCCTTCTTCGATTGAAAATGATGACCTCACAAAGAGTCAAAACTGCCAGTTTAGACCAATGCTTAGACGTTGGCTCACTTATTAGGGTTTGCACATATTCAGGTCGACATACCTCAATATGTGCATGCATGGCTCTAACGTCCTCAGTCAGAGGGAGCAGGTCCGGAGTGTTCCACTTGGCTTGCCGGAGGGTCTGTAGGGCAGCAGAAGAAACACAGACGTCCCACCTCTTCTCAAAAAGCAGCCGGCTTCGTTGGAGGTTTTTAATAAATAGTTCATCAACACAATGCTCCATTTTTGAGTCACATTCAAGAATATCTGCTAGCTTTCTGAGGCTATGGCCGAGTTTGAGGGCCAAGGATGGAGTCTTGTATTGATTTGTTTCCTCATCATATCCAGCCACAGACCTGACTGCATCAATCACATGGTTAAAGTTGGAAGGAATAAAGAAATCCTTAATTGTTTTCAGTTTCCCTGCGGTTTTTGCTTCGTTAATTAACCTACCGACTTCTCTCATTTTCTGCCTAATGTAATCATGCTTAGTCTTATCATGCCCGTGTTTTAAGTACAGGTGCTCTCCGAGTCTCAGAATCCCCTTTTCTGCTTTGACAACACCCGTGACCTCATCCTGATGCATTGCCGAAATTAAAGACCACAGCTTTTTGCTGATGCCCTCCGGTACAGGCTGGGCTAGGGAGCAGAGGGACTGGACCCTACTTCTACCTGGTTTAGCCTGGGCATCTTTCTGTGAAAGCCGGCACCTGGCCACATGCCTCCACAGCGACTTTCGCTTAAGCAATGCCCCACAGTCTATACAGTGCAAAAACTCACTGGATTTAACTGGGGAATTTGGCTGTTTAGCTGGGACTAAAGTTCCAATGCCGGCCTTTAAAACCTCAAAATTGTGCTCACGGTTTCCACTATTCCTGATCAAATCAAACTGAAGTTTACGTGCTTTAGATTTCACAGGTAGAGCCAATGCTCTGGCTACGTCACTTTCATTTCCATGTTTTCTAGTCAAATGACGGGACATTTTGTGGCAGGACATTGAACAGTAGAGGCAGAAGTGTCTCTTGCTGTAAACTCGCCCCCCATTTTTCTTCTTTTGCAGCTGCATGATAACAATCTTATTTGCCTTTGGTTCGTCACTTTCCGAGTCTTGAAGAAAAGTGTTTTTGATTTTTCTTTTTCCATACTTTTTTACAGGTTTCTTCTTGACAGTTAAATCGTCAGAATCTGAGTCGACTTCATCAATTAGGGACTCTTGACTAAGCTGCACAAACAACAAATAATTTGTAATCATTCTATATAACAATTTGAAGTCATGACTTGTAGTCAGCACTTACCAGTGGTTTGTAAGCGTGCGCTTCAGTGTGCTCCTCCATGATTTCTTGCAGCCTAATGAACCACACACTTGCACCTTTTTCTAGCCTGACACCTGATTTCCTCTGTTGTGCTGCTCCATGATTGGCTCCAGCCTGCTGGACTGAAATTGCCCCAGTGTGCCCCTCCTTGATATCCCGCAACCCACCACCAGGGTTCCGACACATAACACACTTTTTCAGGAAAGTAAACCTCCAGGGGTCCTTTCCATATTTTACAGAGACTGCATAAGGACCGTTAGAAAAGCATTACCCATTGATTATTAAGCTTGGACCAGTGGGGTCCGGTGTTCGGGCCCCACCACGTAAAACCAGTCCCCATGACGTGAGTGGAATCTCAGGTTATGGAACCCACCAGGAGTTGAAAACAAGTGCACACACACACACACACACACACACACACACACACACACACACACACACACACACACACACACACACACACACACACACACACACACACACACACACACACACACACACACACACACACACACACACACACACACACACACACACACACACACACACACACACACACAGGTACAAGACACAGGCCCAAACATTCTCTGACCACACATCTTTTTGCTGAGGGCATATGTTTCCTTCTTACTTTTTCCTAGTTTTTAATTTCAACAACATTTTTGAACTGAATCACGCTTCAACAGGTGATTATTTTTAGGGTTTTGGCACAATAGCATTTTCTTCACTAATCATTCATTGTTTACTGTTGTATATACATTTCTTAAACGTATTTATTAAAAGAAAGAATACGTGTTAAATTGGCACATATCTATAAAATAACGCCGTCTTTAAAGGTCTTATAGTTTACAGTATGTTTCAGGTCCGTTCAGTTCTTTTAACGATTACGATGTAGATTCATGAACATAATAAACCAGACGCTCTGAATCCTGGACTCCGCTGATCCGTCCTCGATCCTATTTTGCCGATTGCGTTTTCTTTGTGCTGTAAGTGGGCCAGAGTCTAGACCAGCGCAGGACTGGGAGAGTGGGACGCAGGCTGTGGCCATGCGGTGTGTGGGTGTGTGGAATATCAATGTCCTCGCTGCCCGTGTGAGAGCAGCTGCTATTAGTGGCATTTAAGGTGGTCCCAAGGCTTTGTGTGTTTCCTGTGACGGAGGATCATGAGAACAAGAGCAGCTCCGTGTTGGAGAAAAGTGGGACATGCGAAAGAATTGATATTTGCATTCAACAAAAACAATATTATTTACATCCATGTTTATAGTAGCAATATGTAAGAGTTTCATGTTAAGTCGTCATTAAAGGGCCTTAATCTGTCAAAAGACTTTAATAAAACCTGTTCTTTTCCAATACTTCTTTAACTGATCACAGTAGTTCAGAGACATTTGATTTCAAAAAATGTTTTACAGCCCTTATATCTTGTAATTGTTTTCATTTCGATGTCCCGCCCTCCACCGTTTCACCAATCAGAAAGTCTGTGATCCGGGCGCCAGAACTCACCGCGTGGAGCTAATCTCACTGGTAAAGTACCATGTGGAGCTAATCTCACTGGTAAAGTACCATGTGGCGCAGAACTAAAAAAGGTCTCGTTATGATTCTCAAATCATTAACAACAAAACAAGGAATAAAAGCAGGATTTCTATCTTTGTGAAAAAGGTGTTGGTTATAGATTTGTTGTTGACTAAACTCTTGTCTATTCAGCTGTTATGGTCCCAGCTGGATTCGTCTGCATATCTGGCAACCTGAGTCAGGGAGAGTGGGAGAGGCTGCAGTACCACTTTTGACCACATGTTTACACACTGCTCCTTTAAGGATATTGTTATTTCAGTCATAGTAGTTGTACATAAGTTGTTACATGAATACATTGTTAATTTAATTGCTGTAAAATAAAAGGATATGGGTAAAATTGCAAAGCATTTTATAAAAACAACAGTAAAGTGCTTTGTGACCGTGAAAGGTGATATATAAATAAACAATACTTACTTTTTTGATTCTAAGGGAGCATGTAACTGATGATGAGAGATTTGATTAGATTATTTAATTCTGTTATCAAGTTTAAATTTCTTGATTCTGTTCATATTTAACAATGAATCATAATTTTATGACCATACATGAATGTGAAAGGCAGACCTCAGATGGGAGACCTCAGGGATCACCCGGTGCCACAGTGGGGCGGCTGCGGCTGTAAAGTGCCAAACTGTGGCTGTGTCCTTTGGCAAGACACTTCCCCCACATTAGAATGAGTCTGGTGTGTGTGTGAATGGTTGGTGGTGGTGGGAGGGGCCGATGGCACAGACTGGTTGCCTCGCTTCTGTCAGTGTGTCCCGGGGCAGCTGTGGCACCACCGTGTTTGGAGTGAATGAATAACGGCATGAGCGTCCTGAGAAGCGCTGTATAAAACCAATGCATTATTATTATTATAAATGCTGTAAAACAAGCATACATAAACATATAAACATTTCTTTTGTCTTGCTCTCCTTGCTATAACCACTGGATCAATCCCACTCTGATGTGGACGATCTGTATGATTCTGTGTTGGACTGTGACCTCATACATAATGCAGACTGAGTCCCTGGTCGGTCGGGGCTGGGGGCCGCTCCAGCTGCTCCGGGCGCAGACCACTGTTGAGAACCGCTGGTTAATCACACAGCTATGAATAATACAACACCGCTCATTTAACTCGGATCAATGCAGGATTTCTTTCGTTCTGGTCGATTTATGCTCAACAATTAATACAAAACGATAACAATCACACGGGAGGAATAACAATGGCATTTTAAGATTGGGCTTTTTGCTCCTGTTCTCATTTTATAGACATTTTACACCACAGAATACATTACTTTTTGTACACCTTGGCCAATGTTTTTTCTGTTTTTTATTAATATATATATTTCTTGGTGGCTTCAGTTTCCCGTTTTTCTTCAGCTTCCTGCAGTCGCTGTCTCCGCCCCATGTTTCTCAAACGTCCAATGAGATTCTTTTTTAAATGATTTTTTTTTAGCTATTCTGGAAATCTTACTGAACTCGTGCAAACTGCAGAACACTGATCTTTTTTATCACCAATTGACCGCCGCCAAGTTCTTTGTTGTACCCACTGAGGAAAGCGCACAGACGCCCTCTACTGGTGTCTCTTTGCACACACCACCATCGCCAACGTCTTTTGTATTTACAGATGGTATTTAACCCTCTAGGTGCAAACCGCGAACGCTGATCTTTTTCTGATTCTGTCAAATAACGCCACACCGCCGCCACCATCTTTTTTGTTTCTTCAACTGAGGAAGGAGCACAGACGCCCTCTACTGGTGACTCTAGACGCCACGGTTGACTTAACTTGACAATATACGGTCCTGTTTAAAACGGCCATTTGTGTCAAAACTCATTCAAACTCCTGCCTCACATTATTTTGCTCTGTTTTACTCTTTAACAGACCATTGAGTACAGTACAATGTGAGTTCTGTTTGTGTGTTCATGTCCTAGTGACCTGTGTCTGTCGGTAGAAAAAAGTACTTATATTCCATGAAAGTCCACGATTGCCACCACCATATGACGTCATGATATGCAAATTAGATGGGTGCATTTAATTCCTACATAAACTTTGGGCTATCCTTATAATGTCTCTAATTTACATAAAGCCTCTGTCTCTGTTCACTTTTAAGTTATGAAGAAATTACGGTAAAATGTCAAAATTGGGCTTCTTAGGAAAAAAACCTCTGGCGCCTAAAAGGTTAATGAGGAAATCATCGGCCGATACCGAAGTTCAGCCGATGCATTCGTACTTTATTTTTCTGTTTTTTACCACATGGTTTAACGGAGGTGGAACCATACACACGACTTTACAGGACAATATTTCTCTCTTGGCACATTTTTTATATTTTTCAGGATTTCCATTCACCCATAATTATACACTACTGAAATGACTGGACCTTTAATGCTCATTCTTTCTGTTCCGTAACCTGCAATGCAACACTGAAATTTCCCCACCGTGTGACGAATGAAGGATCTCATAATCTTAATCCTATCTGATGTTATGGCAAATTAAGTGTTGTTTCTACGAGATCTTAAGATATTTCTACAGTTACTTTAGAATCATTTAGAAAGGTTGTTTTTTTTGGTAGATTCTGAGCCGAAATTATGTTTTAATCCAACGGTTTGTGAAAATTGGAGAAACACTTATAATTGTTCAAATGGTTTATGCTAATGATTTAAAAAAGCGGCTAACAGCAACATCTGGCGAGAATCAAAGCTGTGAAATTAAAATCCAACTGGCTCCAAACTTTCTTTTTGTGAAAAACAACTGATGAGATTTTTATTTGACTAGTTACATAAAAACATCCTCAAGACCAATAAAACGTCTTCACTCCAATTTTAGTTGTGCTCTACCTGTTTTTTTTTTATTCCTATTCGAGCTAAACATGTATTTCCCCAGACCGGAGCTGGAGGTTTTGACCAGCTAGGAACAGGTTTTGGGTGGTGGGTGTAACCGGAGCGCTCGGAGGAAACCCACCCAGACATGATGATGATGATGATGATGCTTCGATTTTATACAGAGCTTTTTTGGACACTAGGAACCTCCATCCACAGACACCAGTACACCATTGGGGACGAGGTGGGTTGAGTGTCTTGCCCAAGGACACATGGCAGTATTCACCAAAGGAGCTGGTTTCACTCTGCCAACCAATCCATATGTCTGCATCAGGATTAAAACTGCTCAATATCAAGCAACTATAAGCTATTATTGATCTAGCCTTAGTCTTACCATGTGTAAGCTCTGGTCCATGATCATTTCCTACATGTACGTCTGGTCTTACCATGTGTAAACTCTGGTCCATGGTCATTTCCTACATGTACGTCTGGTCTTACCATGTGTAAACTCTGGTCCATGGTCATTTCCTACATGTACGTCTGGTCTTACCATGTGTAAGCTCTGGTCCATGGTCATTTCCTACATGTACGTCTGGTCTTACCATGTGTAAACTCTGGTCCATGGTCATTTCCTACATGTACGTCTGGTCTTACCATGTGTAAACTCTGGTCCATGGTCATTTCCTACATGTACGTCTGGTCTTACCATGTGTAAGCTCTGGTCCATGGTCATTTCCTACATGTACGTCTGGTCTTACCATGTGTAAACTCTGGTCCATGGTCATTTCCTACATGTACGTCTGGTCTTACCATGTGTAAACTCTGGTCCATGGTCATTTCCTACATGTACGTCTGGTCTTACCATGTGTAAACTCTGGTCCATGGTCATTTCCTACATGTACGTCTGGGTCTGATCCTAGTGGCTGCAGTTTCCTCGGTTGAATCTCCTCCGACCAATCAGACTGATTGTGAGTTTCTGAGTTTAGGGTTAGGGTCTGAGTCCTGTCCCTTCATGACTCCTGGTATCTCTTCCATATTTAAAGTGCTAATACTGCATTTCCCTCACACATCCTTGACAGAGACACAGCTGCTGTTTTTTTTTTTTTACCCAGAAAGCCTCACTGTATCGCTGCAGGTAAATTCTGTCTTTCACTATAGCGTACTACTGTAAGAGATAGATGGTTATGATAAATAGATTTGCTTTTGCGGCACTTAAAGGGATTCTGTGCCACTTCCCAAGAGAAGGAAGAAAAAAGTTACGACAAAAAAGAACCAAAAGTAAAAAGGCGGTGGGTGTAGTTTGAGCCGAGCAGAGATGTAACGGCAGAGGCGGGGAGGAGAACAGCGGCGTATGGAGAATATTAATGGCTTGTCAGGAAGTAGTGTATCTTTTAAGAACTCGCTGTGGAACCAGAGACATTGAAAATCAGCGGGAAACACACTCAGATATGAATAATAATGGGTTCAAGACCCTTTACTTTACTCACGTTTCAAATGGACCTTTTTCAACAACATGAGTAGTAAAATCAGTGTTATGTGGAGAATGTGTGTAGCTTTAAGGCAATGTGTGTAGAGTCAGAGCTATGTGTGTAGTGTCAGAGCAATGTGTGTGGCGTCAGAGCAATGTGTGTAGCTTCTTCTGCTTCTTCTGCTTCTTCTTCTGCTTCTTCTGCTTCTTCTTTTTCTTCTTCTGCTTCTGCTTCTTCTTCTTCTTCTCCTTCTTCTTCTGCTTCTTCTGCTGCTTCTTTTTCTTCTGCTTCTGCTGCTTCTTCTGCTTCTTCTTTTTCTTCTTCTGCTTCTTCTGCTTCTGCTTCTTCTGCTGCTTCTTTTTCTTCTGCTTCTGCTGCTTCTTCTGCTTCTTCTTTTTCTTCTTCTGCTTCTTCTGCTTCTTCTTCTCCTTCTGCTTCTTCTGCTGCTTCTTTTTCTTCTGCTGCTTCTTCTGCTTCTTCTGATTCTGCTTCTTTTGCTTCTTCTTCTTCTGCTTCTTCTGCTTCTTCTTCTGCTTCTTCTTCTTCTGATTCTGCTTCTGCTGCTTCTTCTTCTCCTTCTTCTTCTGCTTCTTCTTCTTCTGCTTCTTCTGCTTCTTCTTCTGTCTCTCCACATACGGTGAAGACAGAAGCGAGACGCCAAACACACTGGACCATCAAAGCCTCCGACCAAACACCATCCATTCACTCATAAACGTTTTTAGTGGTAGGAGAAACAGATGCATCAAGAGGAACCCTAAGCAGACACGGGGAGAACATGTATAGTCCTCACAGAATCAAACCCAGGACCTTCTTGCTGTGAAACACAAGCTCTAACCTGATTTTTTTCCCATATGAATAAGACTTAAAAGCAAAATACATGAGTTACTTTGAGTACTACTTCAAACACAACGGCCACAATCTCGGTGATGTAGCCGGCTGCGTTCTCCTCTATATAAACTCCTCTCCCATATACGTCTTCCACAACCGCACTCTTTGTAAGTGTGTCAGGACCCCTGCTTGGAAACCTCCCCCCACCTGTCGACGGAGGAGAGGGCTGAAGTGTGTCGCTGCAGGAAAAAAGGGAAATATAAAAAGCGTGTGCGGAGAGGTGCAAGTGGAGCGAGTGCAGCTGACACTTATTTAAGTCATGATGCAAGTGAGAAATGTCTTTGTGCAGGTCTGTGCTCCGGAGCCAGCGTGAAGGCCGCCATCACAGCTGTCACGGAACCAAGGCGGCTTCCACTCTGTATGAGCTGTATTACCTGCTCCTTTATGAATCCCACACATCTGACATATCGGGGAACATGTAGGATAACGTATCAAAAACATCAAATGCTTTTTTCTTTTCACTTTGACACGGTTTCTCTGGCGTCTTGATGTCTCCAGTCTCTCAAACTCTGTCTGTTTCTTGTGCATCTTAGACTTGGACTTAGACTTTATTGATCCACAGGGAAATTGTGTTGTAACAGTAGCTCGCATTGTATTTTGCATTAAAAAAATAAAAATGGCATTATTAAGTATTAATCTGAAAATAATAATAATAATAATAAGTAAATATTGAAAGAATAAACTTGACATACTATAAGGACATATACACAATCCTTAAAGGTATATAGCAGGATTATCCAAATTTGTAGAAAAGAACCGCCCTCTCCACTCTGCTTGTCAGAATGATTGACAGTTGGGAGGACCAATAGTCTCGATGATCCACCCGGAAGTAGAAAATCCTCCTATACACCTTTAAGCACATACGCAAAACAAACAAAAGTGAAAAAAATATCTATATCAATTTGAATATGACATTGAGGATACTTGTGGCCATACCTGCATGCAAAAGCTATATCCCCTAAGAGCTCTGAAGCTGTGCAGGGCAGGGCCTGGTTAGTACTGTGATGGGAGACCTCTGAGAACACCAGGTGCCACAGTGGGGTGTCCTTAGGCAAGACACTTCCCCCACATTAGAATGAGTCTGGTGCGTGTGTGAATGGTTGGTGGTGGTGGGAGGGGCCGATGGTACAGACTGGTTGCCTCGCTTCTGTCAGTGTGCCCCAGGGCGGGTGTGGCTACAGTAGTAGTTTATCACCACCGTGTTTGGAGTGATTGAATGATGACATGTGAAGAGACTTTGAGTGTCCAAAAAAGCGCCTTTTAAACTGTTGCATTTTTATTATTAATGTTCTGTCGAGTTCTTTTCATGTTTTGTATTTGGTTAAATATTGACTCTTTATTTCTTGTGTTGATGGTTTTGGTTCGAAACTGCAGCACAGAGAACACACACAGTCCATAACGGAGCAGGATGAATATTGCTTCATCGGCTCTTTTATTTTTTAAGGCTCAGTCGATTGTAATTATGGTGAAATGTGGAGTTTTGGAACGAATGACCTGATTTGATTCTGGCCTGGTTTAAAACTCATTTGGGTTGACCTTGTAAAGGACTGGGCAATTAATCTATTTCACAAAATGAATTGGCCATTTCAAAATCAATATCCTGAAATCTTTTTTGTAGATTTCAAGTGTGTGTGAAATATCTAAGCCCAGTACAAACCATGTCTTAACTGATTTTAAACTTATTATTACTTACTTTAGTCCAACTTTGCATTTGTTTAAAGTGATGCCATGTTTACAGAGGGGTAGAGAGAAAGATTCCCGCACACCTTGCTTCTTCTTACTTGCAAATTAAAATCAATTTATTAGAGGTGCGACGTTTCAGCGCTATGCCTTCATCAAGCTAATATGTTTACAGAGGGGAAATTAAACCTCATTGTAATTACACATACATTTGATAATTGATTAGTTAGCTGAATAGTCTTTCAAAAGGTCATTGAACACGGGGAATTGTTTATACATTTGCTCGATATAAAACGTAAGCGATCGACAGCATCTTGGGCGTCACGTGGCTGAGTTCCTCCAGGTGCTCCGGTTTCCCCTACAACATAAACAAGTACAATCGGTAAAATCCTCCAGCTCTTGGTGTCGCAGATTTGAAGTGTCTTTACAAGGATAACCTTCAATTACTTGTTACACATTGAGTTTATTGATTGAGTCCTAAAACTTCTGCTCAGTCTGTCGAAGCCTTTGGAAGGTTCAAAACAGGATTAATCCATTATTAAATTAATTGACAACTGTTTCAATCATTAATTTTTTTGCAATTCATTGATTCATTTGTCCAACCCCTGACAATGTAAAAAATCTGTTTGTAATTTAAAGGTATACAGGAGAATATTACCAAATTTTAGCAAAGAACCGTCTTCCCCAGAGGAAACACGTATCACCAAAATGATTGACAATTAGAAGGACCAAAAGTCTAGATCACAGGTGTCAAAGTCGAGGCCCGGGGACCAGATCCGGCCCGCGAAGAAATTATCTTGGCCCCCGGGATGATAGTTGTTTAGAATAAGAACCGGCTGCACATAAGAAAATACTAGATTATTTATTCAATGTTAAGGACATGTGTTTTTTCTTTGAAGGAAGCGTGTTTTTAATCAAATATGGTACACCGTGCTAGGTCTTGGTTCAATTATATGCAGTCATCTTAATGTTTTAATAAACATTGAACCAGTCCTGCCCTCGGCTTGTAGAAAATTAGTTGTTTTAGCCCTATGGTGTATTTGACTTTGACATCCATTGGTCTAGATGATCCACCCGGAGGTAGAAAATTCTCCTATATACCTTTAACTTTACAGATTTGTGATAAGTTCATATACAGATTTTTACGTGTATGGCCCTAATATTGTTTGACAAACTACTTCAAGGAAACCAATGTTGATGTATCTTCGAACGTATATAACTTCTCATTCCGAATGGCTCTTTACCTCCCCTTATTCTCAGATGAAATGCACAGAAGTGTGGTGTACGGCGGCTGTAAACACATTGCTAAGAGTTAAGCAGGGAGCAGCAGAATAACACGTACTGCCCCAGGTCGTTGTTTATGAAGGGAGCAGCAAATGTGACGCGCCGAGACTGCACAAGATGGATTCCTGCTGTGGAAATTGGTCTAATATCAGGAGGTTTATTCCCTGGGAGCACTTAGGGCTGTTGAGAACACTGTGGCCTATGACTGAAGGAGAAAAAATGAAAGACGGAGCGAGGCGGTAGATAATCAAACCCTCATCTTGAGCTTTCGACAGTCATTCGATCCACAGAAATATAAATTGGAATACAACGCGGCTCCTCTGCTGTCTTGTCATTATCTGTGGTGTGAAGTGTTCGTATGGGATTGACCTCCACTCCAAAGCCTGTAATGTTCGATGGCATCGTACGTAATCCAGAAATTACAGGGGGCACACAGGTTTCTACCATTTTTAAAACATATTTCTAATTTCATATTTTTGCTAATGAGACAAAAAAACAATCTCTTAATGTTCACCAAAATCACAACAGTATCTTGGAGAACTTTACAAAATCGTTGAAATCGTCAAAAAATATCTGAGTGCAGCCTTTGAGATCCTCTTACAGAGACTAGAGGACTGGTTGGCGTCGCTGGCACCGCCCTAAGTTGGTTTAGGTCTTACCTTGAGGACAGGAAGTACTTTGTGGAGATTGGAAACTGTCTCAGATCATATGACCCTGACCTGAGGAGCACCACAGGGGTCGATCCTGGGATCGCTGCACAATATATCAAAAAAATATCATTATCGCGATATTGGTGTGTGCGATATCCATGAGATAAGATGCATAATAATAAAAAAGTCAACACAATTATTTTTTATTAAAGTCAACAAAACAGACACATCAACATTCAACAAATACAACAAACAACCAAAAAAGTATATACATATATTCATTTGTGTGTCATTAATGTTGCGCTTTTTTAGTTATTTGTCTCGGCAGATGCAATTTTAAGTGAAAGACAAAAATATCGCAATAATATCGCAATACTAAACACTCATATCGAATATCGCTCTAATTTCCAATATTGTGCAGCCCCAGTTGCTACATGCTTCTGTGTGGTCAGCTAATACGCAGTAACTAGGACTCAAAAACGTCTCACTCTGGTGATTTTGCCCCAATTTTTTTTTTTTTTTCAATCCAATTCATTCTTTTATTGCCATAAATCACAACAGTAGTTATCTCGGATGACTAAAGACAGATCAGAGAATCACACTGTTCAAACTCAAGAAATGCAATGATTGAAAACACATGGAGCCATTTGTAATTTTCAATGAAATGCATTTAATTATTTAACTCATATGAACTCATAGCAAGGTGCTTGCACAAGTCTTGAAAGTTTTAGTAAGTATGGATTTTTGAAACACTGTTTTCCAGACCTTGAAAAGTCTTGAATTTTGTGTGAAAGTCTTGATAAAGAATGGGAAAAAAATTATGGTAGAATTTTACAGTACGCTCAAAGACATTGTGAATTTTGCATTTGTTCATTGACATTAACATTTCTAATAAACACAGTTGGTACAATCTCAACCAATTAATAAGTAGGCAGAAGGCACACAAGTATACAAGTACATAAAGTTAAGGTCTTGAGAAAAAAATATCAGTTTTAAAGAAGTCTGGAATTTCAATTTGGAAGAAGAGCAAGCACCCTGTTTTAGGCACCTGTTGTGACGGGAATTCATGTTTTTTACCTTCAATGCAAAGACAGTCAATTCCACTCAGAACATTTATTGTATTTGTTTAATGCAAGTATAATTTATATGGAGAAAAGAAAATATCACACTATTTATCAGTTCCTCAGTCCTTGAAACCACTATATTTTTGTTCCAATATTGTCCAGCTCTAGAACGCACATGTGTCCAATATGAATACAGGATACAGCAGGCAAAATCTTAACGTGTGGAGCTGGACTAAAGCACGTGAGCTTGATCATATCTGGAGTTTATCCCGAATAACTTATGTAATTAGTGTATCTGTTGCTCTTTTAGTGCAGTCCCTAATTAGCCAACAAAAGTAAATTCCCGTTTGCTAATATCAATCTTAAATTTGCACCCTCCAACGCTGATTTAAGGGTCTAAATTAGCAGCGAGGAAACCATATCTCCAGTTAATGTGCCGCGCAGGAAGATAACAGCGTCTCAAAAATGCCATCGACATTAGCATTCCACCGCCGTGCTGTGTGTGCGAGAACGGGCTCCATTTTTAAATCTATAAAAAATAAATTGGTGTTCGTCAGCAAAAATCTGGCTCTCCTCCTCCACCTCCTCCTCTCCTTCCTCTTCATTAGACAGTTCATCAGAAATCTATCATCGTATCTTTTATTTATGAGAAAGTCATTTAACTCATGGCTCGGACTCTTAAGTTATTGAAGCTATTGTTATAGTTTGATACAGCGTCTCTGTAGGATTAAATTTACACTTATCGCCACATCGTTCAAAATATGTTTTGCTAAATGCCGCACATATAGCAACTGAACTACAGACTAAAGGGGCAGTCGAAAAAATATATAAAAAAAGCAGGATTTAATGGAATTGGGGGCGGGTCCCGACTCAAAAGGGAGCACGAGCATGTGCGCTAATGCTTGTAATCTGACTCCTTGCCGGTGGGGGTGTACCCAGAAACAGAATTATCCAATGCATTGTTATGTAATCTTTATTTATTTATATACCGCCTTTTCACTGCAGATCTGAGTCTCAAAGCGGTTTACAATTGTTAATTTCTGGGCATTTGTCTCTCACTCCACACAGAGATGGGAGCGGGGCCAGTACAGGAGGCGCATGCTAGAACTATTGGACATATTTTTAGTGGTAGGGGAAACCGGAGTACCCGGAGGAAACCTACGCAGACACGGGGAGAACATGCAAACTCCACTCAGAAAGGCCCTGGTCCGACCGGGATTCGAACCCAGGACCTTCTTGCTGAGAGGCGAGAGTGCTATCCACTCAGCCACCATGACGCCTTCTTTCCTCTTAAAAACGTCTTCACAGGATGGTCCAAAAGTCTCTCTTGGTCCAACACTATGTTCCAGATGCTGTGAATGCGGAGGGGAGGATTTTTTTTGGACCAGTCTAGTTTAGCCGCTGTGGACTTTTGAATGCACTCGTTAAATGAATGGGGCTCGTGCAGCTGACGCATGCGCAACTCTGTTTTTTCACATTTTCCTGTGGGAGGGGCTGCCCGCGGCCATTAAAAAAAAAAAAAAAATTACAGCACAGACATTATAGATAGATAGATAGATATCGATATATTTGTACATATGAACCTACATAAACATATAAACATTTACATATGGTCAGGAGGGGGGACAGGGGGGGATTCAGCGTGCGCGAGTGTGGGTGTGTGTGTGTGTATGTGCGTGTTCACTTTTGGTGTATTGAATAGGTATCTAAGGGTGTTGAAGGTTTTCTTTTATTAATCAGTAGTGAGAGAGGGGAGAAAGAAAAGAGAGAGACTAATAATAATAATTTAATTTAATTTCCATTCATTTCATAACTAGGCATATTAATGTTTTTGGTAAGAAAGTAAGTAATCTTTATCCAGGCCAGAGTCACAAATTAGTGTTTCAATTTTGAGCATTAGTCTTCTCATTCGACACAGAGATGGGAGCGAGGTGGTAGATCGATTAGTGCCCGCGGCCATTTTGAATCTGCCCATGTCTGTGGCACATATATTTCAACGAAGAAAATAGGCGTCACTACAAGACATAACAAGTCTATGGTTTTTGAGAAAGATTTAGTACTTTTCATTTAATCCTTTTTTCTATCAAAATCCCAATTTGGATTTATTTTATTTTTGCAGAAGTCATCTCAGACGGTTTTAGAAAGTTGTTGATTTTCCAACAACAGATCAGAAAATCACAAAATTAGAGGAAAATACAGAAAATGCAACAAAGAATCATGTTAACTGAGACCAATTCCATCGTATATCCACCCTATATAACATTAAATTGGCTGTTATATTTAGTAACTTATGATCCATTGACCTTTCCAAATCCCAGTTTATATTGAGGAATTCAAAACTTGTATCTAAATCAACTTTCTTGGTTAAACATAATGAATCTAATGCCTTTAACTGCTCCACTGACCCAGGCAGCTGCTCGGCTTGTATGCAAATAGCCATTTTCAATCAGGCTCCGGTCCGAGGAGTTCGATCCAGGTCTGACCCTCGGAAAGGTTATTTACCCACAATCCCCCACGTCCAAGGTTACCTGCAGGAGTGACACGTTTAATCACTAACCTCTGCAGACTGTTATGGGAGGCCAGAGCAGGTCAGCCAAAGTAAACTCTCACCGTGTGCATTAGAACAAGGCCACGGCGCTTTGTTACCGTCGCTGTTACCGGAGCTGCTGCCCGATGATAAAGTCTGAACGCCACACTTTGGTTAATTGGTAAATTTGCATCATAATGATATAGGCCCGAACCTGAAGTTGATGCTAATTGAGTCAGCAGCAAAGCAACTTCTCAATGTTTGATCACAAGGAAAGCTTGGACTAAATAATCACCAAGAAGAAAGTGCTTAAGTGTCAAACTATTTTGTAAAACAGCACAAGATAGACTTTTATTTTCTCTATTGAGCTGAAGGATAGTCCCTGTGGTTCAAAGTTGATGGGTGATGGATGGACGGACCTAGCCTGGTCTTATCACACCATAGTACAAATTACATTTCATACTAAGGTCTGGATTTGCTCCATTGACTCCGTTAACAGGTGGGAGGGGTTAACTCCTTTTGCAGATTGAAACCATTGGATCTGAGTTTACCGTGACGTATGTAATGAGCCCGAGTGAGTCGTTAGCATTTAGCCTAGCTTTAGCCAACATTCCTCTTGCTCCGGCTTCAATTTCTTGATAGAACCAGACCAGATTACTTTACTATCACATTCTTCGCCAAACTACAACCTGCCCGTTCGACGCAAACTCTTGACGTCACCCACACCTAACTACAACGCCCGCCTCCCACGCTCTCTGATTGGTCGCAAACACAGGGACCAGACCCAGACGTTACATGCAGGAAATGATGATTGAGCGGAGTGTACGGATGGATAAGGTCGGGCTAGGACGGACCTGGAGCTTGGACAAAACCATACGTATTATGGCAATTATTTTTGATCCTATGACATTTTAAAACTTGAAGTCAAGGCTTTATACTGTACATGCTTACAAACACCCAGAGAGAGACTTGCTTTTCTAATCTAATCCAACTACAGCAGCAACCTCTCAGTTTGACCTCTGTGGGATGCATAAAGGTTCTCTTAAACGTTTTATAATTGGTGTAAAAATTGAGTTTTTGTCCAAATCCTCTGCTGTATACACAGAATGAGTGCACATAATGTAAATTTATACACTTTTAATAGTAGTTCGACTTCTTCTCACTGAGCTTTAACAGGAGTAAGAATAAAAAGGAAAAACCTTAAATGTATGAATGAATGTTTCTATGTAATTTCTGTAAATGAGCTTGAAATGAATAAAAAAAAAAAAATATCAATGAATAATAAATTAGCTTGATTGATGTCAAACCTGCAGAACACAATTTTCACATATCATAAAAAATCATGAAATATTTTTTTATTTAACCTTTATTCAACCAGGAAAGTCCCAATGAGATTAAGAACCTATTTTTCAAGGGAGTCCTGGACAAAAATAAAAGAAAAAGGCATATTTGGTTGCTTGTTGTGTGTTTTATTATTACTTTTTGCAACTTCTTGGATAAATAAAGAAGCTTATATAACAACAATTATTATAGAATCTCCATTATACGTGTCAAATAATTTCATGGTTATCGTTTAATATCCAGCATCACTAGTTTCTTTACTGGTCTGATTTCAGATTGAGTGGGTTTTGCTTCGGATTTTGAGTCCTGGATTAGCTTCGTAGCCTTTGGCGCGGTAAACGTTTAATTCCTCAGCAGCTGCAGTAAATGATCTGTCACTGAGTTTTATTGTAATTGTTATGTGGAATTTAATTGCGCAAACACAAACTAATCAAGTCGTATTTTCCACGATGGAGTGAAGAGAGATAATTTTTTTTTGTTTTTATTTTAATGACCCAAACCAAGCGATGAGCCTGGATCGATAGCTCTGGGTATTGTGGAAACATGCAGTCGTGTGCAGAAAGATAGAGCTTGAAAATGATTAAAATAGCAAAAGGGAAGCAACAAAACCGATGTTCTTGAGTCCAGCGTTTAGGGAAAAGTGGTAACTAGAAATAAAACTTACATATTGGATCATGTGAGCTTTGTCTTTCATAAATACGGTTTTTTGTCTGAATAGAAAGAGTCTGACGTGAATGCTGTGTCTGTGGATCTCCCAGAGGTTTCTCACTTTTCTCCCACTTGGTTTTAGAGTTTTAGAGTCGGTTTTGTTAAGTCTGTTTTGTTAAGTCAGTTTTGTTAAGTCAGTTTTGTTAAGTCAGTTTTGTTCAGTCAGTTTTGTTAAGTCAGTTTTCTGAAGTCTGTTTTGTTAAGTCGGTTTTGTTCAGTCAGTTTTGTTAAGTCAGTTTTCTGAAGTCAGTTTTGTTAAGTCGGTTTTGTTCAGTCAGTTTTGTTAAGTCGGTTTTGTTAAGTCAGTTTTGTTAAGTCAGTTTTGTTCAGTCAGTTTTCTGAAGTCTGTTTTGTTAAGTCAGTTTTGTTAAGTCAGTTTTGTTAAGTCAGTTTTGTTAAGTCAGTTTTGTTAAGTCTGTTTTGTTAAGTCTGTTTTGTTAAGTCAGTTTTGTTAAGTCGGTTTTCCTCTGAAATAATACTGTTGTGATTTAAGGCGATACAAGAATACATTGAATTTAAATTGAAGTGAATGCTGTCTTCATATGACTAGAAAACCTACTGTAAGACCCCTGTGAGTCGCTATTTTACACTTTGGGCTGAGAGCTGATTGGGTGGGTGACAGTGGTTGTCCATTTCGTTTTCTGACTGAATTTTTTTTACTGGTCCCACAGTGAGGAAAATTGAAAGAGATGCCGGTGGGGGTGTACCCGGAAACAGAATTACCCAACGCTTTTGTACGTCGTCATCTTTCCTCTCAAAAACCTTTTTACAGGTTGGTCCAAAATTTGCTCTTGGCTCAACGCTACGGTTGAGGGGAGGATTTTCTTTGGACCAGTCTAGTTTAGCCGCTGTGGTCTTTTGAATGCACTCGTTAAATTAATAGGACTCGTACAGCTAACGCTTTCTTTTCACATTTTCCTGTGGGAGGGGCTGCCATTTTGTGTCTCCCCATGTCTGAGAAAATAGGCGTCACTATGTCTGTTAATAATTACAGTCTATGGACAGACGTTTTGTCTATAGGGAGCGACTATGGGGAGAGACTATAGGGAGAGACTATGGGGAGAGACTATGGGGAGAGACTATGGGGAGAGACTATGGGGAGAGACTATGGGTAGAGACTATGGGGAGAGACAATGGGGAGAGACTATGAGGAGAGACTATAGGGGAGAGACTATGGGGAGAGACTATAGGGAGAGACTATAGGGGAGAGGGGGAGAGACTATCGGGGAGAGACTATCGGGGAGAGACTATCGGGGAGAGACTATCGGGGAGAGACTATCGGGGAGAGACTATCGGGGAGAGACTATCGGGGAGAGACTATCGGGGAGAGACTATCGGGGAGAGACTATCGGGGAGAGACTATCGGGGAGAGACTATCGGGGAGAGACTATCGGGGAGAGACTATCGGGGAGAGACTATCGGGGAGAGACTATCGGGGAGAGACTATCGGGGAGAGACTATCGGGGAGAGACTATCGGGGAGAGACTATCGGGGAGAGACTATCGGGGAGAGACTATCGGGGAGAGAGACTATCGGGGAGAGACTATCGGGGAGAGACTATCGGGGAGAGACTATCGGGGAGAGACTATCGGGGAGAGACTATCGGGGAGAGACTATCGGGGAGAGACTATCGGGGAGAGACTATCGGGGAGAGACTATAGGGGAGAGACTATAGGGGAGAGACTATGGGAGAACTATGGGGAGAGAGGAGAGACTATAGGGGAGAGACTATAGGGGAGAGACTATGGGGAGAGACTATCGGGGAGAGAGGAGACTATAGGGGAGAGACTATAGGGGAGAGACTATAGGGGAGAGACTATGGGGAGAGAGGAGAGACTATCGGGGAGAGACTATCGGGGAGAGACTATCGGGGAGAGACTATCGGGGAGAGACTATCGGGGAGAGACTATCGGGGAGAGACTATCGGGGAGAGACTATCGGGGAGAGACTATCGGGGAGAGACTATCGGGGAGAGACTATCGGGGAGAGACTATCGGGGAGAGACTATCGGGGAGAGACTATCGGGAGAGACTATAGGGGAGAGACTATAGGGGAGAGACTATGGGGAGAGAGGAGAGACTATAGGGGAGAGACTATAGGGGAGAGACTATCGGGGAGAGACTATCGGGGAGAGAGGAGAGACTATAGGGGAGAGACTATGGGAGAGAGGAGAGACTATAGGGGAGAGACTATAGGGAGAGAGGAGAGACTATAGGGGAGAGACTATAGGGAGAGAGGAGAGACTATCGGGGAGAGACTATAGGGAGAGAGGAGAGACTATCGGGGAGAGACTATCGGGGAGAGACTATCGGGGAGAGAGGAGAGACTATAGGGGAGAGACTATCGGGGAGAGAGGAGAGACTATAGGGGAGAGACTATCGGAGAGAGACTATCGGGGAGAGACTATCGGGAGAGAGGAGAGACTATAGGGGAGAGACTATAGGGGAGAGACTATCGGGGAGAGACTATCGGGGAGAGACTATCGGGGAGAGACTATCGGGGAGAGACTATCGGGGAGAGACTATCGGGGAGAGACTATCGGGGAGAGACTATCGGGGAGAGACTATCGGGGAGAGACTATCGGGGAGAGACTATCGGGGAGAGACTATCGGGGAGAGACTATCGGGGAGAGAGGAGAGACTATCGGGGAGAGACTATAGGGGAGAGAGGAGAGACTATAGGGGAGAGACTATCGGGGAGAGAGGAGAGACTATAGGGGAGAGACTATCGGGGAGAGACTATCGGGGAGAGACTATCGGGGAGAGACTATCGGGGAGAGACTATAGGGAGAGAGGGGAGAGACTATCGGGGAGAGACTATCGGGGAGAGACTATAGGGAGAGAGGAGAGACACTATGGGGAGAGAGGAGAGACTATAGGGGAGAGACTATGGGGAGAGACTATGGGGAGAGAGGAGAGACTATAGGGGAGAGACTATGGGGAGAGACTATGGGGAGAGACTATGGGGAGAGAGGAGAGACTATAGGGGAGAGACTATGGGGAGAGAGGAGAGACTATAGGGGAGAGACTATGGGGAGAGAGGAGAGACTATAGGGGAGAGACTATGGGGAGAGAGGAGAGACTATAGGGGAGAGACTATAGGGAGAGAGGAGAGACTATAGGGGAGAGACTATCGGGGAGAGACTATGGGAGGGAGACTATCGGGGAGAGACTATGGGAGAGAGACTATCGGGAGAGACTATCGGGGAGAGACTATCGGGGAGAGACTATGGGAACTATGGGGAGAGACTATCGGGGAGAGACTATCGGGGAGAGACTATCGGGGAGAGACTATGGGAGAGAGGAGAGACTATAGGGGAGAGGAGAGGAGAGCTATGGGAGAGACTATCGGGGAGAGACTATCGGGGAGAGACTATCGGGGAGACTATGGGGAGAGACTATCGGGAGAGACTATCGGGGAGAGACTATCGGGGAGAGACTATCGGGGAGAGACTATCGGGGAGAGACTATCGGGGAGAGACTATCGGGGAGAGACTATCGGGAGAGACTATCGAGGGGACTATAGGGGAGAGACTATAGGGGAGAGACTATGGGGAGAGAGGAGAGACTATAGGGGAGAGACTATAGGGGAGAGACTATCGGGGAGAGACTATCGGGGAGAGAGGAGAGACTATAGGGGAGAGACTATAGGGAGAGAGGAGAGACTATAGGGGAGAGACTATAGGGAGAGAGGAGAGACTATCGGGGAGAGACTATAGGGAGAGAGGAGAGACTATCGGGGAGAGACTATCGGGGAGAGACTATCGGGGAGAGAGGAGAGACTATAGGGGAGAGACTATCGGGGAGAGAGGAGAGACTATAGGGGAGAGACTATCGGAGAGAGACTATCGGGGAGAGACTATCGGGAGAGAGGAGAGACTATAGGGGAGAGACTATAGGGGAGAGACTATCGGGGAGAGACTATCGGGGAGAGACTATCGGGGAGAGACTATCGGGGAGAGACTATCGGGGAGAGACTATCGGGGAGAGACTATCGGGGAGAGACTATCGGGGAGAGACTATCGGGGAGAGACTATCGGGGAGAGACTATCGGGGAGAGAGGAGAGACTATCGGGGAGAGACTATAGGGGAGAGAGGAGAGACTATAGGGGAGAGACTATCGGGAGAGAGGAGAGACTATCGGGGAGAGACTATCGGGGAGAGACTATCGGGGAGAGACTATCGGGGAGAGACTATCGGGGAGAGACTATAGGGAGAGAGGAGAGACTATCGGGGAGAGACTATCGGGGAGAGACTATCGGGGAGAGACCATCGGGGAGAGACTATCGGGGAGAGACTATCGGGGAGAGACTATCGGGGAGAGACTATCGGGGAGAGAGAGACTATAGGGGAGAGACTATAGGGGAGAGACTATAGGGGAGAGACTATAGGGGAGAGACTATAGGGGAGAGACTATAGGGGAGAGACTATAGGGGAGAGACTATAGGGGAGAGACTATCGGGGAGAGACTATAGGGGAGAGACTATAGGGGAGAGACTATAGGGGAGAGAGACTATCGGGGAGAGACTATCGGGGAGAGACTATCGGGGAGAGACTATCGGGGAGAGACTATCGGGGAGAGACTATCGGGGAGAGACTATCGGGGAGAGACTATCGGGGAGAGACTATCGGGGAGAGACTATCGGGGAGAGACTATCGGGGAGAGACTATCGGGGAGAGACTATAGGGGAGAGAGGAGAGACTATAGGGGAGAGACTATCGGGGAGAGAGGAGAGACTATAGGGGAGAGACTATAGGGAGAGAGGAGAGACTATCGGGGAGAGACTATCGGGGAGAGACTATCGGGGAGAGACTATCGGGGAGAGACTATCGGGGAGAGACTATTGGGGAGAGACTATAGGGAGAGAGGAGAGACTATAGGGGAGAGACTATCGGGGAGAGACTATCGGGGAGAGACTATCGGGGAGAGACTATCGGGGAGAGACTATCGGGGAGAGACTATCGGGGAGAGACTATCGGGAGAGAGAGACTATCGGGGAGAGACTATCGGGGAGAGACTATCGGGGAGAGACTATGGGGAGAGACTATCGGGGAGAGACTATCGGGGAGAGACTATCGGGGAGAGACTATCGGGGAGAGACTATCGGGGAGAGACTATCGGGGAGAGACTATCGGGGAGAGACTATCGGGGAGAGACTATCGGGGAGAGACTATCGGGGAGAGAGGAGAGACTATCGGGGAGAGACTATAGGGGAGAGACTATAGG